>JAODAH020016774.1:0-33702 GCA_027574865.2 Coproporus ventriculus | reverse complement strand
TAGAGGAATTCTACGGCCAATTAGATGAAATAATGAAGTGTCTGAACAACGCTGATACTACTGTCATACTAGGAGACTTTAATGCAAAAGTCGGAAACATAGAGATCGATGGTTGTGCAAAATCTTATGGTCTGGGTGAAAGAAATGAGCGAGGAGACAAATTGGTCGAGTTTTCACAGACTAATGATATGGTAATTGCAAATACATGGTTCAAATTACCAAAACGAAGATTATAATATACCTGGTCATCGCCAAGTCTCACAAAAGATCGCATTGTTGGAAACCAAATAGACTACATCTTAATCAACAAGAGATATAGAAACTCTATTTATAAGGTCAAGTCATACCCAGGAGCAGATGTTGGTTCTGATCACAATCCTGTTATAGCAACGTTAAGGATTAAACTTAAAAAAGTCCAACAAAAACGGCAAGAAAACAGAATTGATACCACTATGCTAAGAGAAAAAAAAATTAAAGAAACTATACAAAAAAATATAAACAACAACCTCGAGGCAATCATAATGAGAAACAATACACAAAACAATGTAGATGTAAATGAGACGTGGGAACACATTAAGAAAGCATTGCTAGATGGGTGCAAAAAGGAATAATTAAAAAACAAATATTACTCTCCTAAACAACAATGGATGACAAACGAGATACTGGCAATATGGAAGAACGAAGACGGGATAAGGGAAAAACTGCCGACAAATACAAACAATTACAATTACAAATAAGGCGAAAAATCAAAGAAGCCAAAGAAACATTCTTTAAAACAAAATGCGAAGAAATCGAAGCAGTAGGTGCAAGATATGACTCCTTTAATCCACACAAAAAGTTAAAGATTCTCAGGCATGGGAAAGAAAAAGGAAAGTGGATTGATAAAGGATGACAGAGGAAACATAATATTGGACATTGAGCAAAAAATCAGAAGATGGGAAGAATACATACTGCAACTTTTCAATGACAATAGAGGAAATCTGGAAATAAAACAGAGTACGACCGGGCCTGTAATAACAATTGAGGAAGTCAAATACGCTATCAAAAACACAAAAGATAGAGAGGCAGTTGGACCAGACGAAATCCCAGTAGATATTCTAAAACTTGTAGAAGAGGATAAAATTAAAGTTTTGATAGACTTATATAACACCATATACAATACCGGAATAATAACAGAGGAATGTGTAAGATCAACATTCATCCCATTACCAAAAAAACAAAACGCAACGCAGTGCGTTGACTTCCGAACCATTAGCCTGATGAGTCACACCTTAAAGGTATTCTTAAAAATAATTCACAATCGTATCTATAAAAAGCTTGAAGCAGATACCAGTGAAACACAGTTTGATTTCAGAAACAGCTTGGGTAAAAGAGAAGCATTGTTCGGAATGAATGTGCTAATACAACGTTGTCTGGATATGAATGTGGATCTTTACATTGGTTTCATAGATTACGAAAAGGCATTAGATAGAATCAACCATGAACGCCTAATGGAAATAATGCAACAAAAGGGTCTAGATTACAACGACACTATAATCATAAAAAACCTATACTAGAACCAGAGAGCCCAAATAAAAGTAGAAGGACGAGAGTCCAGTGAGATGGAGATCTGTCGTGGGGTTAGGCAAGGCTGTATACTGTCACCGGTCCTCTTCAACATGTATTCGGAGTGTATTTTTAGACAGGCCATCAGCGAAGACTCTGGGAGAGTTATTGTGAACCGGAAAACTAGTAATAACATAAGATGTGCGGACGATATCGCTATAATAGCAACTGACCCCCAAGATCTACAAACGATGCTACAGAATATAAATACAGTGAGTCAACTTTACGGACTCAAAATGAATCTGAAGAAAACCAAAGTCATGGTTATCAAAAAACACTATAATGACATCACTTCAACAATTACTGAGACAATGCAACCATAGAAAGAGTAACCAACTACCAGTACCTGGGAACGAGAATAGGTGAGAGTGACGACCGGACCATGGAGAACAACAAGCGCATTGAAATTGCAAGGGCAGCTGGTCGTTGACAGGAACCTCAGCTTGTCTCTGCGAACCCGAATGGTGCGCTGCTATGTGTTGTACGGTATGGAGGCATGGACACTTCAAAAAGCCAATGTTGTCAAACTCGAGGCCTTTGAAATATGAGTATGCCGCCGCATGTTGAAAATTCCATGGACAGACCTTATTACCAATGAATAGGTCATGAATAGAAGGGACAAGAAAAAAAGGTTGTCAACATAATAAAAAAGCGAAAGCTAGAATATCTGGGGCATATTAAGCGAGGAAATAGATACCAAATTCTCCAACTGATAATGCAGGGGAAAACAGAAGGAAGAAGATCTATTGGAAGACGCGCAGAACATCATGGCTCAAGAACCTGCGTGAATGGTATGGCATAACAACGGCCGAACTTTTTTGGCGATTTAATCATGGGGAAATTTAAATTCCTTTTTTTCCACGCGGGTTTGAATCCATGCAAGAACGGCTTAATTATTTATGTATATAGTTTTCGAATTTTGTAAGAATTTTACAAATTTAACTTTTAAATTAATGTACGACATAACACTTCAAGTTGCAATAATACGCCAAAGTAGGTATAAAATATTATATCTGCTTCGCCAGAATTTTGTGCAGAAGACTAACTATCCAATGATATCTGTAATTTGTTATTGATAGAACATAAAATATGTGTATATAAATAACAACAAATATATACTTTTATTTTAAAAAGTAAACTTAGCATGCGGAAATTAATTTGTCTATTCCTTCATTCTATAATAGATACCTATCGGTAGTTTCCTCCTAAGCACTAATTTTATCAGTAATATTAATGAATTGTAATTTTTTTCTATTATTTTATTTCTATTATTTTTTGTATAAATTGAAAGTGAAATGGATGCAGTAGCTGCTCATGCATCTCGTTCCATGCTGCAATAATTGTTATCTCAGTAGTTCTAAAAATCCCACGTTTGCATTTCAGCGAACATTACATACCCAATCAGAAAAACGAGGCGTAAGGGAACTATTTTAGCGTAGTCTCCTAACTACAGAAAAAAAAAATGTTTTAGCGCATGATAAGCGTCTGTTTATCGTATAGGGTTCAATGGAATTGTGCGAGCAGCATTGCCGTCCGATTTGTTAAGAATTAAATGCATATCTGCGAATTCTTCTAACTTTTGTGCTTAAATATAACCAATGCACAACAATTTTAAACTAATATCAATGCATATAAAACAAAATTGTTTTATTTTTGTTTAATTTGCGTACTAACAGCATGAATTATTGGCGTTGTAATTATCGGAATTATAAACCGATTAAATTTTCCGATCATTTTTTCCGCTCTCAATGCGTTTAAAAGTTCTCGCTTAAAATCTGTTACAGATAAATAAATTCAATAAAGTGCAGTCGAAAGATAAGTATCATTACAAGATCATTTCTGTTTAATTTTACAATTTTAAATATTAAACGAAAAAACTATAATTTTTTATAAACGAATTCAAATTTCTCGCGCTGAAATGGTTGATTTTCAATTTACCTCCCCGGAAGCCTAAAAGTATTTTTTTTTAATATCATGATAAAAGATTACACAGATTTTATGTTCATTTAATAGAAATTTTTTGGGGGCATGAAGCCTTTTTTCGGACGACATTTTGTTTTAATTTTTTTAAATATTAACTTCATAATCAGCGACCCCAGAAATTTCTTATACAAAATTTTTTATTTCAATCGGTATAATACTTTCCGAGATAATCCAAAATAATTGTTTATTTAACAAATTAGAGAATGATCCCCACGGCCTCACATTATTGATTTTCGTATTTAACATAATTAGAAGGTATTTACAAAATTACAAAAAAGTAAAGGTACCATTTCGGATGAAATTAATTAACTATGTTATGATATAAATTAATCTTAAACACTGAAATTATATTCATATCAATACTTTGGATTAAGGTTGCTTTTAATACGATTTCGATTAACTTTTTGGCTTTAGATACTCGTGTGCAATTTTAGGAAATTAGAAAACATTCTTTAAATTTATTAATAAGTTTAATATGTTTAGGTGCATTAACTGTCTATCGGAACAATCTAATTAGAGTTAAGCGAAAAAAAAATTTATTTATTTAAAAAGTAAAATATTATTATCTAGAGTTTAGGGAAAAAAGTTTTTTTACGATTGTTACATGTTATAATCGTTAAAATAAAAATTAATAAAAAAAAAACAAAAACTTTTAAAATTCTTTTTTTACTTTTTTCCATTTAAATAACACAGGAAATCTTGT
Organism: Coproporus ventriculus; assembly: GCA_027574865.2. Lineage (NCBI taxonomy): Eukaryota > Metazoa > Arthropoda > Insecta > Coleoptera > Staphylinidae > Coproporus > Coproporus ventriculus. Next base: position 29,411 of record JAODAH020016774.1, on the reverse strand, counting down.
CTCATAGCCCGACAAAAGTTGCCCCGTATGCGAGTTAAATTTTCAAAAAATTACCGTTTTAGAAAATGTCTTTTTATTCATTGTGGGGAAGATTTTCCAATTATATTATATTATGTTCACAAAGTAGACACAATTTACGCACCAAATGCTGCGGCGTTATTTTTTTCAAACCTACATTACAATGCTAGAGAGAGCAAAAGACTCAAACCGTCGCAATATGCCCCGGTGAAAAAATAGGTGAAAATTTTAAATAAAAAAAGCTTAAAACCTTCCTTTTAAGAAATTTTCTCAATTTTAAGTAAAAAAATCAAATTTTGCCCTTCTAGGACCCTTTTTGGTCCTTTATAGGGCAAAAAGGACTAAAAATAGGGAGGCATCCGTTTCTTTGCCGAAATTACTTTGAAAATCGATTTCTTGTCGAAAAATAAACAAGAAATCAAAATTTTAGAGTGGCAGTTCAAAAAATTACAGCATTTCTTGAAGAAAAAGGCGATTTTTTGATGAAGCTTTAATTTGATAAATATGTAATATGAGAAAAAAAACTTTATTTATTATAATATTTATTTATATATTTTCATAGTTAATTATAAATCTTTATTTTAAAATTTCGATATTGAAATTGAATTGTTTTGTTCGAATGACAATTAGACCTTGACAACTATAATTGCTTGAATATAATTATCCCATTCATATATTGGAAAGCAATAAATACGGTAGATTCTGTCAAATGCATTTCACAAACTGCTTTCTATGTTTATTCATTTACTTATCATAAATGATACAAAGTTGATTAAAGTGAAAAGATGTTTATAGGATTTTAGTCACCATTTTTGAGTTTGAAATTTACTTTTTTGAAATGGCTCTGAAAGAACAAAAATTTATCGGAAAAAATAATGCGATAGCACGTTTCCCATCGCAAATTGACCATGGATTCCAAATGTTATACTTAGAATTTGAAATTCTACGGCGACAGAAGGTCGAGAAATACAATGAAATTACGTTGATCTGGCTTTTTGCATTCAATTAAAAACGTAATAAAGCGTAAAAAGGTTTCAAAATTTCTTTTCCAGAGTTTGAAACATGTTTTTTTATCACGAAATTTTACGCTGAATCCAATTCCGGGGTCATATGTCCCACAAAAGTACGTCCTAGAGAACTGAAACTTTCTGGAAACTTGCTCCAATCTTCATTTGCTCCACTTAAATACAATTGCCCATATCTGGATGTATAAATTGACTGAACTTATAATATGTGTGCTTAACGTATAGTTAGACAAAAATATTTTAGCAGATACGAATTTTTCGAAAAATCTTACATAGAAAACATGTATTTTGATTGTATTTCTGGCCAAAAAATGAGTTTTTACTTCAAAAAGCGATTTTAAAAAATTGCGAAAAAAATGATTCATCAGTATTTTGATCAAAACTTTTTATATAATTGAGATACGATCTTCTAAGTGATCGCGTTCGAATTGTCACAAAAAAAATACATTAAAAATCCTATTTTGAAGGACAAGGACATTCCAGTTGAGTAGCAGCGGTAGCTTGAATTTTGTAGATCTATAACTTTTTCTAGCACTGTACAAAAAACAAATATTTATATCAGATAATGTCGCAAATTTCGTATTTTAACTCCGAAATTGAATTCCTTGGTAAAAAGTTCATAAGGTGCTATTTTGAAGAGGAGACAAATCTGAACAATTTTTTCCTGTGTATTTTTTTTTCTAAAACGCATTTTGCCATACAATTTTTCACAATTTTGTCAAAAAAACGCTAAAAAACGTATTATATACCTATTTCTCAGAATGCTAAACTGCGCGGGCATGCGCGTTATGATCATGTTGTCATGTGAATCAAAATCTACATGTTTAAAAAAAATTTCTATTTATAGACATTTCTTATTTTCATCTCATTTGACTGGATTATATCATAATTTCACTTTTCACTGTAATTATTAATTTAAACTAAATATATTTTAAATAGTTCCGTTTTTATGTTTACGGGAATTACGTGCATGTGACTCATTGACATTATGTTTGTTTACATTTATTTCAGTACTACCAATATCGAAATAATAAATAGCACTAATTCTATATAGAAACTCAAATGATTTGTTCGTAACTAGTTTGGGGGTTGAAAAAAATTTATATCAACTGCAAAGTAGAAAAAATAAATTTACTGAATTTCTTAATTAAATGGGTATAAAAGGTTAAAACGTTTTGATTTACAAGTTGATGGAAAATTTGAAGGTAATCATTTTTTAGAGGCTGATTTGTCGTTCGATCAAGCGAAACGACAGCTGTGGGCGTGTGCATTAGCTAACCAATCATCAGGACTAAATTAGGAATTAATCGGGCTCTATCTAGTAAATCTAACGAGATGATTTTCGCACCAATTTTAATAAGAAATTATAGTTTCCCTTTTAGTTGATTTTCGATCAAATCTAAACATCGTAGGTTCCCTGGTCCACAGGAAATCGCCACGGCCCATTTATCATAATATTTATTATAGCTCCGTGGAGGGTGTTACATCATCATTTTCGCATCATATTTCGATCTTTTCTTCGCACTTTATATCATTTTCCACATTACATGCCATACATTTGCATTTCTTGAATTTCATTTTAAAAACTCATAACTTATTTACAATGTTTATATTAATATACATTTTATAGAATACGATGAAAACTTTATGCTAGTTTATCACAGAACATTTACAGACTAATCATAATTCACTTATTTACAAAAGCAAAAATATTTACATTTTTTCTAGGAATAGAACATGAATATTCTAACATCTACAACGGATGTTAATAATAAACTAAAACATTTACTCAAGTTACCCTTCTTTTTTTTTATGGAAAAGAAACGATTATTTTCAAATTAATACTGAAACAAAGAAATGGTAATTATGTTGACTTTTGAAATTGTCAGCTTCAACTTAATAAACATAAAGTCTGTTCACTCAGTTGCTTGTCAATAATGCTTTCCTTATTAAAATTCATTTATTTAAATTAATATAATGAGTGTACATTTCGTTTCATTATGAAGTTTAAAATTTTTAGTGAAAAAATGTGTTTCAAGTAATTGTACAGTTTCAGATATTATGTATGCATTTTTGAAACTACATTTACTAGATAAAACTAAGTTTCTATTGCAACGAGTACGATCTGGGCGGGCACCATTAAAATAGTCAAGTCGAACTTCCTTGATTATGTGAGAATGATATTTTTTTATGTAAGATTTTATTGTGAAATATAAACTGTGATATATGCAAATTCCCAATGATTTTTTTTTCAATTTTTTCTTTCAAAGTTATTTTACTTTTACTAAATTGTTAAAATATATTTTCTGTAAAAAATGTTAAAAGTGCATAAGAATAAAGTCTAAAGGTACATAGTCGACCGGAAATTTCCCGAGGAATTTGAATTTGACCTCAGATTTTTTGTACGTTGTTGCGCATGCGCACAGAAGAGAAAGAAATACCAAAAAAATTAGGAAAAATCTGAATTATTATAACTTTTGGCCCGAAATCGATAAAAAATCTCAAAACTCAAATTTTACATATCACTAAGTATCTTAATATATAGGCTTTTGATTATCTTCAGTAAAAATTTGACGAAAATTGAGGAAGGTTTTTTTGGAACTACGAATTAGTGAAAAAAAAATAGTTTTTTCAATCTCCTGCGCATGCGTCTGTAAAAGAATGTTGGTGATATTCGATTCCTTGATAAATTCCCCATCGATTAGTGGCTTTAGAATGGTTTCCACATCATAAATCAACGTTTTTAATAATAATTAAAAAGATTGTCAATTTTACTAAAATTCGTCCCAAAACCGATGAAGCCACTGTGTGGCGAAACAATTGTAGTAGTTTCACTAATAAAAAAATTTTATCTTCGATTTGTTTTCCTAGCGCAATTTCGAAACATTTCGGATCTAAAAATTTTATAAATAAAAATGTTGGAAGAAAATATCAGAAGAAATAACCAAAATATATGAACCGCATAGACCATTGCGATCTTGCCCCTATGTATGCTCCGGTCTAACCCCGTGCAATAATATTTTCGGGGCAAGATCGAAGTAGCAGTTTTCACAGTAAATTTTGGACAATTGATGTAATTTATTTATTTAATATAAACTTTAAATAATATTCTCCATACTTAACAAAAATAAACCAAAAAAACACTAAATTTCCTTAAAAATCACGACACTTTGTTGGACGACTCTAGGTTAGTTGCAAACTGCACGAGAAGTTGTACTTTATAATGAATATATAATACGTTTATTCCCCGCATGAATGAGATATCTCTATCTCTCTCTAGAGATATCTCTATGGATCGCCTCATATTAGGTTTCTAACTATTAACTATTATATTATCATATATGTATGAATAAATATAGACCGATTACGATGTTGCCCCGTTTACGATCTTACCCCACTGCACCTTATTATTTTCTTCCAAAATTTATCGAGATCTTTTAATTTTAATTGATTGAATCTGATTATTCCAGTAATATCTGGCATTTCAGGGTTGCACATAGCAGCTTTCAATATGACACAGTTCATCAATCCATTAAACTAAAAGTATTTCATTTTAACTGCTGAAATATACAAGCTGGGTCACAAAGTAAAAATAAATAAAAAATCTGGAGTGGGCTCCACTCGACTTTCCGCACACTTCGTATTAATGAAATGATAGAATATTTATATCATCATGATATAAATTAGTTGATTTTTAATTAAATATTATTTAAATTCCTTTTTTGGTCCGCAAACTGTGTCCAAATTTAAACCCGATTTACTGAAGCGTTTAGACGCTATCGTGTTGTCAAGAATCCCGCACACGTATAGACAGACACAGATACACACAAGTACGCATAAAATGCTAAAAACAATCAAAATCTCGAAGTCAATTTTTATCACGGTTACAATAGTTCCCTTACAAGGAACTGAGCGGAAAATAATAATGCAGCTTTAAGAAGAATTGAAATAACTGATGACTTATTATTGTACATGTGCAAATTGATAGTACTACCTTCCATATATCTTTGGAAGATTGGCATCAAATATGTCAGCTGCTTATTACATCTTTAACATCCCCATTTAAAACGTCCAATATCTTTATATGCTACACTTTATGTAAATATAAAATTTAATTTGCTTATATAATGCTTTAATCGATCAACGAAAAAGAGACAGTCATTAAGTTTTAATCTATTCCTGTAATAAATTATTAGGGTCTGCATAATTAAGACGGTGCTTGAATTGCGATTTTACCAGCTAAATATTTTAGTGACAGTTTAGATGAGGTTTAAAAACATCTATTTTAAATATTTACATGAAAGCATATTCCACTTAAATAATTATTTTTAAATTAATTCATCGTCAAATTATTATTTTGTTATAAGAATCAAAAATGAATCAAATCTATTAAAAACAATCCCTTTTCGATTTCTTAAGAAACTATCCACAGCATATATATTATTAACTTAAAAAAAAATCAATAAAAAAAATAATACCGGTTATGAAAATAAAAATGGAAAATCAGAGAGGAAGTAAATATATGCCATGAATATAAAAAGAAAAAATTAAGTGAAAACAACATATTGTTAAGTCAAATAAAGTATTAAACAAAGTACAAGCCATGCAAATTGTCATGTAATGGTTTTTTTATATACCTAGGCATTAAATTTATCTCCAAATTATTAATTCAAACATTTCTCTTCTGGCTTCAACCAGTATTACGTTTAGCCAGTATTGACAGCATCTTTAATTCGCTGTTTGGTCCAAGGCTTCTTAATTCAACTATCGAATTTCCTCATTCCTTTTTGGATAGTCCGAAAAAATTGCAGTTTTTGAGCACCAGTCTCTCCTTCAATCTGGCCTAAAGGTCATAATCTTACGAAGCTTCCATCACCTGCAATTTCAACGGTTTAGAATACTTCATCCTTCCAAATTTTAAAATTATAAAATTTTTACATCCCAAGTTTAACCCTTGTTCTTACTATAAACCATCTTCGGAAACTTTCCAAACTTTCGTCACTTAGTCCTTTAATGTTCTAGAAGATTTTATGATTCTCCTTCATCCCCAAAAGCTTCGGAAGCTTTCTAATGATCCAGAATGTTCTTCCAATCCGAAATCCACGGGACTCTCCAACATTTTCCAAACTTTTACATGAGGCTCAGAGGTTAGTTCTCGAGCTCTTTTCTAAACTTTCAGAACCTATCATTGATTTATTCTCGAAGTTCCAAAATACTGTAGAAATTATTCCACTGCCATTCCAGAACCTTCTAGTGGTGGTTCATTTGCGGAACCCGTTGGCAAGTTTAAATTCATGTTTCGCCAACTTTCAACAATTCCCTCATTTTCTTGCAAAATTCTGGAATCCTTTGTCGATCCTTCCTAGGGTCTAGAATTTTCCGTAATTCTTCCTCAAGCGTTCTATATTGTTTTTGCAATTTTTAGAATGTTTTTAGAACATTTAAAAAAAAATCTTGGATGTCTAAGATGGCCTGGTTTTACTGTTGAAGTGTGTCTTCAAGGGATTGTTAAGAATCGTTCTTCATCTGTTGTAATTTTGTTTTCATAGATTGTTGAATATCTTATATTTTATTTTCCAGTAATTGCTGCATACTCAGAAGAAATTCCGTTATGGTAACAATTTCATTACGGTTGAAAACATTTTCTAAAGCATATTTACGTAACAATATCTTGTTTCCAGGCTAAAGATGATTCACACAATCTCTTTAGTTTTAGTAATAGTCTTAGTACAAAAATAAACCCAAATAATATTGTTTATCATTGCCGTGGTTATCATTACATGTTTTCAAATGTTATAGAAGAGATACAATAAAAGCTAAACATATTTGAGCGAATTAGATTTACAATAAAATAATATTATTAATGTTTTGAAATATCGTTTTCTCTTTCTTTAGAGTTAAAAATTAGTTACCATACACTAATATTTAGTAACGAAAATGATGAAATAGACAAATATTTATAAACAGTAATGCGCAAATAAAATTAATTAAAAATATTGTGAAGGACTGTTCCGAATAGAAGACTGGTTATATTTCACTCATTTTTCTAAATATCTAAAGCTTTACTTAAATTTTAGTCTTCAGACTTTAATGGCTGTATACATTAGAACCTAATAAAATTTAAATCACTTATTATAATCTGTTAATTGATTTATTTGTGATATTAATTGATATTAAGTGTACAGTGTATATATGTCGGATGACAAAGTAATGTTATAACGCATGATTCTCTTGTTAGTCGCAAAAAGTTAAGAACTTTTATTTTATTATATTTATAAGAACTCCTTTAATGACTTCTATTATGTTAGTGCGCGAAAGTACTAAAATTTTCAAACAAAACACTGCTTTGTGCTTAAAATTCCCAAAAGTTTGAACGTCATCCTAACACAATGCAGTAAATTCGGGTAAACATGCACCTACATAAAGCAAAAGTTGTGATTCGATTATGAAATCTGAATAAACTTTTGGTATGCATTATTAATCATTTTAAACAAGTGCTACCTCATTTCATTTAAATCAAAAACATTATTACATCTACGCGCCTCATTTATACCGTACAAATACAACATTTCACACATTAACGCTATGCCACTACCATATGTAATCAATAACATCCCAGACATACTCAAACAATGTGAATTATTGATTGAACAAATTTTTTATTAGTTACTATTGCAATCAAACTAAAATATTACAACATTCTCACCCACTAGATTGTAAATGCTCGCTATTTCATTTTCAAATGTTTATAGCTCTTCAATATTATTGCTTTTTTCTATTGTAAAATGTTATACGCGATATTGTTATTATGTTATTATTTCATCGCACATATTTCAATATAAATATAACAGTATTTTATACTACGAATTTCATAATGTAAATTTTAGGACATGCATGCAAGTTTATAGAGCAAGCACTCTGCTTCATGCACGAGTTGTTTATGATACATTTTCATCTATGCCCATATTTAGTTAAATAAAGAATTAATTAACAATTCAATTTTTTATTGGAAACCTTTGCTTTGTAAAAGCCATGTTGGCCATCAGAAGAGTTTTTTTTTAATTAAGAATTGATTAACTGAGCTGACTAGAAAGCTTACGTGACTGTAACTTTCAGGAATAGTCATAGAATACATCCCTGCATGTAGTATATAGGTACATATCCATTATGATAATTTCTTTTGATTAAGTAAAATATTTGACGAATCGAGATTAACTACTATTAAGCACAAAATAATTTAAATTCTTTAATAATTTTAAAGTTGTGATGTTCGAGGCAATAAAAAGCTCTATTAATTTTTTTAAATTCCATTTTATTTCGGTTCAAATGGAACAGATGAATACAATAGTTATTTGTAACACGAGTTTTAAAAAAGCCGTCTTGTAGAACGAACACAATTTGCGCAACAAAACGCGGAGTTTTACAAGTGGCATTTATAATAAGAGTTTTCCATAGGATTTTTTCTATTTAGCGTAAAATTTGCATTTGTTTACTTTTTTTTAATTTAAATAGACTTTTAAGTTTTTGAAGTTGGTAATGCAAACAATGCATTGACACATAAAAATTCAATTAAAATTTTTTAGGTTGAAGGAATCTTTGAAAATAATCTAAAATAATTGGCGCTTCATGACATTTCAGTCAATACTGACAACTTCAAAACAACTAAAGTTACCAAAAACAGTGTTATAAAGTAACCATTGTATACGCGTAGTAGGAAAAGAAAATTACATAACATACAATTTTGCTTGCGCTGCATTATTGTCATGGTGAAAGGTTTGCTTATACAAAAGATGGATGACTAATTTGATAAATCTTTAATGAACTTGGCAAATAGTCGATTTTCCTTTCCATCAACCGTAGAGGTGGTACTTATCTCCTGGAAGATGACACAGGTTGGGGCACTCTTCTATATCTGCCTGGTGAAAATCACATGCTAAGTGATGGAAACCGTGGAGTGACAAGCACGTCATCATGTGTCATTGCCTTTGGATTGATTCTTTTCATTTATACGTGTTGAAGGCTGGTCCCTCTGTATAATTGTCCGCTACGAAATTCGTATTCTTCTCTTCGATTATTTGCTTGTATTTATCTTGAGCTTGCTATGTAATGCTTTTGAAATGCAGCAGGATCTCTTCTCATATAGTACTCGAGTTTACCAGTGGAAAGGTAAACGTGTTCGAGGCATTTTTTGGTAATGCGAGACTTTCTTGAGAAATCTAGCTTCTATTGAGTCTAATTGCAGAAGATGCTTAGTTTGTAACAGAGTTCATAATGTTTTGAACCCATAAGTCATTGCCGGCTAAATTTTGATGTTGCATAATTTGATACCTATCCCCAGGCTGAGATTTTGTAAGTGTTTCATAGAACCGATTATTTGCGCTGTTTTTTTACTTTTTACGTTGATATGCTAGGTGGGGGTTAGCGAACTCTGCAGCGTAACTTCCAGGTAGTTGTATTCGTTAACGTATTCTAGTTTATGACTTCCTAAATATATTTTGTTGTTATATTTCATCCTACCCCCCTTCTGAAACTTTTGATTTTTGAAGATCTCCATGTGGACGGTATTTTTCCATAGTTTAGTATTTCTTTATAAACGTTTACCCACCAGTCTGTCAATAGAGGGTGTACAATGATGATTTGCTCGTTAGTCATTTTGTCTAAGCCCGCTGCTTTTTTCTTTTTAAGGTTGTTAATGCCTTGTATAATTTCTTGAGCGGTTATAGGGTTGTTAAACATCGTCACTATTGTAAGAGGATGGAATATTAGCAAGAGGGTTGTCAAATAAATTTCTAAAATGATTTTCCCATTCTATTTAATTTTTCGCCAACATTTTTCCCTCTTATATTAGAGCATCTTCAGAGCTTTTTATTAAGATATAACTGTTAGATATAATTACTCTTACAAAAATGTTAAAATTTTTTTTACTTGGATTTTTTTCAATTTTTGGTAAAGCGTAAGCAATCCCAAATATTTTGGCCACTCAAAAAGATAGTAAAAGGCGAACAATTTAGCACTGACAATGAGGGGAAAAATGTTCACAATTGATTGCATACTGCAATCTGCTTTATTCTTTGAAAATGTATAACTCGACAGTAGGATTATATAGAAAAGTAATGTCAGCATTGTTCTCATTTCATATGCTAAATTATAATATTTTAGAAAAGGTGTGTGTATTTGATCGATCCTCGTACTTTATTTTCAAAATATCAATGTGTACAGCATAAAAGTTGCCAAATGCTATAATTTGATTATTTTTAAACAATCAAAATAATTAAAAAACAATTTTCAATTATTTAAAAATTTTATTGTTTTTAATAGATTTTATTAACTTGTTCAGCGGTGCCTCCATTTTAAGCAGAAACCAATACATTTTCATTGATAAAGCTTCACTTAGATGTATTTTGCTTTAACCGAATTTCATCAGTTAGATAAAAACTCCTGTGTTTAACCACATGAGATGATCTTATCTGGTTAATTTAAGGAGTTTTATCTTTATTACTATCCAATGTAATCGAATTTCTTACATTGTGCTTCTTCTCGATACTTATAAAAATCCGCATGTGTGTATCAATCCACTTGCCATTCGATGAGTAACTCAATAAGCAACTCAGTGTGTAGCCGAATGTTTGGCATTTGTTGAATAACGCATATCTGCAGCCGCTTTTCCAAGCATCACAGTAGTTCTGTTTAATTTGGATACAATTTAATCCCAGGTGAATTACATAATTGAATAAAACTTTCATCCTAAAATAAATTATTCCATTGTTTTCGTATAATATGTATTATAAATACGAATATGCAATAAAATACAAAATGATCCGGTATTTATAGAGGCTAATTGAATATTGATCGGATATAAAATCTTTACCGTCTGAATCTGAATATAATGACTTGCTTTTTTTGCATTATACAAAGCAGTTTACTTATAGATGTTAATGTTCACTTATTGGAAAAATAAATCACTGGAAATGGAATAATATAAGGATTAAATTTAGGAAAAATATCTGAATAAGGGAAGCGAAAAAATTGAGCGCGTAGTCGTTTTCCGTTTCATAATCCCCAGAAAAAGATTGGGTATTTCGTCACAGATTTTATTCAATTTCTCAGTTTTTCTATTGTAACCTTTATTAGTAACTAGCAATAACAAGACGAATGAGGGAGCAAGAAATAAAAATTAACATTTCTTGAATATACAAATATATATCCAAATAGGAACTTTTATTTATTATGTCTTTATATACATTAACTAACTTTTATCTACTCCTACACACTTACGGTTATATAAACCGTTTAATAATGATCAAAATCGTTTAATAATGAACCAATGTAAATAAATGGGACTTTCATTATTAAACGATTTCTGTTGATAATGAAACCTAGCATCAACAAACCCTAATAACAACAAACGTCAAACTGAAAGATTTTGTCAATTAATAAATTGCGATTTTTTACATTTATCGATAAGAATAACAAATATTTTTTGTAAATTTAACGGTATTCTCATAGTTGTTTTAATTATTTTCGAATTTAATAATTAATGGAAATAAAGGCGACCTAATAAATGATATTCGCATTTTATTTACGACTGTATAGCTCCTATGCACATCATTACAATAATTACAAAGAAACACGATTGCAATTTTTTACGTTTCGTTATTTATACTAGCAAAAATTACAGAATGCAAACTATTAATACAATAAATATTACTTACCCTTATTAGTCCTCAAGGTGCACACATATTCACTAACTAAACTTCACGTAACAGAACTGATTATTATTTTTCTGACATTTTTCAGGTAACCTCGTTGCCATGATTTTATGTGTGAGACATAGCCGCTACAACTGTTTAAATAACGCAAAACACATTTCAGAAGTGTTGAATAGTGGAGATAATATTTAGCAGTCGTAGATAAAATAATGTATGAGACTCGTGTGTAAAGGGCTTTTATGCACTCGTTGCGATTAAAGCACTCGCCTTCGGGTCGTGCTTTAAACTTTGTAACTCGTGCATAAAGCTCTTCTTCACACACTAGTATCATAAAATACTATTCTTTTTTTCAAATATAGTTTTATTGAAACACAATAAATTTGTCTAGAGCCAAACGTCTAGTTATCAGCTAATAACAAAAACGCAAGATACTTTTTTATTTAATTATCACCTAATATATATTTAAAACAGAAATTTCTTGTTTAATACTGAGAGGAATTACAGTAGTAATAATAATGTCCAAATAATCAAGATATATTCTTGTAATTCCTGCAAATTCTCCAATCATACAAATTTTATTATTCACTGAAACTAAACATCTCTCCTTTAATTTTTAATCATTTCAGTAAAGGTTTGTTAAAGTTGTTCTTATAATTCCCAAAATTAATTAATTAATCACATTTTAACTAAAAGGTTGTATAAAATTTTTAAATAATTCTTAATTTATATAGCGATCAGTATACTTTAGTGCTCTAAATTCCTAGAAAAAGATTATGATTTAAAATAAAAATTTATGATTTCGAAATTATGCGTGAAAATTATGACATAGAAAAAGGTGAGCTTTTCCCAGGTGTAAAACAATGTTGCATGCTTACACAAAACATGCAAACTAACATAATAATCACGAGTTTTAGTTAAAAAAAGAGAGAGATTATTGAATTTTAAATACATGCTGACATTGCGAGTAACAATATTTTTACATTTACAAGCATGTTTATATATCTACTTACTTACGTGATAATAGAATTATAAATATCAAAATGCAAACTATTTATAAGCCCCACATTTATTGATTTCTTGCAATAAATTATTTCATATAACGCACATTTTTTAATGTTCATTAAAATTTCTTGAACTTTCATTAAATTCAGTGAGAATAAATGCAGTGATTTTAGGTACTGCATCTGCAAATTTTTGAGGTATGTTAATGTTAACCAAATAAAAATGTAAAAAACAAGAAATGTAGGGTTTATGTTAAAAAATAAGCATGTAGATTATGAGGATCTCTCAGATTTTTTATATATATTTTAATTTTTTCATATTAATAACGCTAATGTATTGAGTATCTTGAATGTTTTGCAGACACTTGTTGTGCAGTAGAAAGCCAACTCCAAAATGGGCTCTTTCGAGCTTTCGTTTTCCCTGTCTTTCTTCTTTGTTTCTGAGATTGTGCAGATGTCAATGTTATGACTCTTCATTTCAATTATGATTTCTTGGTCTCGACCGTTCCAAGATGTTATGTTCCAGCATGCTATTCTCGTAGTGTGCATGCAATGCCTGCGAGTTCTATCTCGTTGTACTTTTATCGTAGCTGTGATCGTCATAGCTGGGGTCCGTTGCTTCTCCGAGGCTTTGCCATTAGTTCCACCTATAGGTAGGGAGCTAATCTAATTTGAAGACCCTCCTCCTTTATCTGGGCTTGGGACCGGCAGTGATGCCCAGTCGTCTACTCAATCCACCCACTGAATATCCCAGGCGGAGTTCACCCCAGGCGGAGTTCACCCCAGGCGGAGTTCACCCCAGGCGGAGTTCGCCCCAGGCGGAGTTCACTCCAGGTGGAGTTACACTCCAGGCGAAGATACACTCCAGGCGAAGATACAACCGAGGCGGAGTTACACCCCAGGAGGAGTTGAATATAGGAATTGTTACGGTGTCATGCAATTCCTTGAGAACTCTGAAGTATCCAAAGAATGGCAAGACAGCGTAACAATTCCCATATTCAAAAGAGGAGTGTAAACCCAGATAACTATAGAAGCATAACGTTGCTGTTCACATCTATAAAGTTATTCACAAGCAAACTAAAAAATAAGCTAGAAAACATCATAAGAAAGAAGAACAAGAAGGCTTTAGAAAAGGCAAATCGATAACTGACTCAGTATTCATCCTGAAACAAGGAAAAGATAAGTCAATAGAGTTCAATAAATCAGCATATATACGTTTTATAGATTTGACTAAAGCATTTGACAGAGTAAGATTGGATGATATATAAAACCTGCTAAAACAAAGAGGGGCACCAGCTGATGTTATAAACATAATACACAAATTAAATATTAATAACACAACAAAAGTGAAAGCTGGGGAAGAATTTACTGAAGATCCTCGCCAGGAGGAGCCAGACAGGGTGATAGTCTTAGCCTATTCTTATTTTTTATTAATAGACAACATTATAGAAGAAGTAAGAACTCTACACTTTGACTACACAATGGGAAAAGAAAGGATCTCTTTAGTTTGCTATGCTGACGATGATCTACAGAAACAACTTTGTAAGTTCTACCAAATGAGTAAGGAATTGAACATGTTGGTCTCTACTTCAAAAACCAAATCCATGGTGATAGCAAGGGAGCCAACAAGGTGCAAACTGGTCGTGAAAAACATCACAATCGAGCAGCTCATTGAGTTTATTTACCGGGCGTAGAGATTTTCAGCTACATTGATCCTGTCAAAGACCTAAGAATACAAATCAATAAGGCATCAACAACATCAGGCACCTTAAGAGATATTGTCTGGTCCAACTGAAAGTAAAGTCAGGATATATAAAACCTGCATTCGCCCGATAATATACTATGGGATCGAAGTACGTGAAGACGCAAAGAAGACTAAGAGCCTACTAAAAACAACTGAGATGAAAACGCTGAGATCGATATTGGGAATAACAAAACTGGATACAATTAGGAACGTTGACATCAGGGATGGAGTAGACAACGTAAAAGACAGTGGCACTACCTTGTGAGAAGAATTCCAAGTAAAACTGCTTAAGATTATCTTGATAAACAATCCCCTAGGCACCAGACCACAAGGTAGACCAACAAAAAGATGCCGAAAGAGCTGGCAATCTACGTCCCAAGAAATATTACGGAAGCAGATCCAGACATTAAACAGACCAAAAGGTCTAAGATAAGAAAAAGAAGAGAATAGGAAGAATATTAATAACCTTTATTATATTTATGACATTAATTATCATATTGTATGGTAATAATAGCGGATAAAAATATTTAAAGAAAAAACTTGCAATTAAAATTTCGAATTTCTACGGTATAAATTAAATAGTTCATCCTTTTTCAAACAAACGCGGAAATATTATTTTCATGGCTGTACGTTAATGGATTCAATTTATCATTACATACATAAACTTTTAAATAATTTACAATCGTGCAAACAGCTCCAATGCATATACAATAATTGCAGAAATAATTACAATGCGCGGAATCGATAATCAACACTTTCAATATATATATTCTTATAATTATAAATATTTTCAAGATTTATAGAAACGTAACATTTTTTACTAATCTTAATAGTTGCGGTTACTAATTTAAAATGTATAATCATATCGCGTGTCGTTTTTCAATTTACGCCAGCCTTTTTTATCTATGCCTCACTATGTAATTATTAAGATTACTAATTTGAAAAGAGCTATTAATGTTGCCCATTATTTAAACTAAAACTTATGACAAGCGTTCATTTAATTTGCGATAAAACATAAGTTATAAACATTTTTTATGAGTTGTGTTTAACGTGTTTTTAGCCTTGTTATACACAACTATCAAAACATGTGAAACTTAAAATAAAATAATTTACAAAATTAAATGAATTTTGAAGTAATATTTTCCATATACATATGCATCGGCTAATAAAATTAATAAAAAGCGATCAATACTTACATACGTATCAAATAAAACTAATTTTTTTTATAAATAATACATGTATTTATTTTAATTTCTGTTCTTTAGTGAGAGTAGTATATTTTAAACCTAAAGTTAGGATATATGAAATTTTTCTGACATTAGTACTAATAAAGCTTGTATTATACATGATGATCCAGAAGAAACTCCCGAATTTAAACACGTATTGCAAAGAAACAGAAAGGGTTACTAAAATAAAATAAAATTATACATATTGAAGAGCATCGAAAGTAGTTTTCTAAAGAGTATTAAAATTGATCCTCTAGGTGTCAACCGTTGTGGCCTATACATTCTTAGATTCAAGAATTCATGATTCTCTGTAGTACTTCATGGGCGGTTTAAGGTAACTTCACAAAAAATTTCAAAAAGCGAGATCTGGTGAACTTGCTAGTCACGCAACATCCCCGCAAAACGAAATCAGTTATCTGGACAAGATTGTTCTCAATACTTGCATGGTCCTACAAGATGTACGGGTTATTTCACCATACTGTTGAAATCAGATATCCTAGATATTTATTTCTTCCTTCTCGAAACAGAAAGGATCAGTAACAACAAAGCTTGTAATTCTGCACCCAACTGTTAGACGTTCACAATGCAGAGGTCTCTTTTAGAGCTGTAGAAGGTTTTCTGGCATAACGGAAATTTTGATTATTTTCAAGAAGGTTTAAGCGTTGTACCTCATTACTACTTAGTACGTCCTGAATATCAAGAATTTGAAAGATATTTTGGTCCATCGTTGTGTAGTTCTCACAACCTCTTGGCTAGAGTTCTTTCATCATCATTATTTTAAACATGTGGAATTTTAGGACACCGTGTAAAATTCGATTTAATATTTAGATTCATAAGCCCAACACAGAGAAATGATTTCTCACTAACCTCAATGGGGCTCGCATCACGGACGCCCTCTTTTTCCATCACTAACTTTTTCATTGTAACATTTCTGAGGAAAGCGCCCAACAGGCTCGATTAATACATTTTTCAGTTTGCGTGCTCTCGAAAAGTTAAGAAACTTTTCAATTGTTAATTTTGTCCTCTTGTACTTTTTTGCCAAAATGATTAATTTAAAAATTGCGGAAAATTATAAACATATTTGTAACTGAGCAAAAATATTTTTATTGAAATAAGCAAGAAAAGACACACAGCGAAAAGCATTTGTTTGGGAAAGTAATTCACGAGATATGCTTTTCTTCATTTCCTATGTGAAGAGTACAAACATCAGCATTATTAAAATTTTATTTTTATTCTTTGGATGGACACAAGAGTTGATTGCTAAAATCATGATCCTATAAGAATATATAGGTCATTCGGACAAGGAAGATAAGCATAATCCAATACTGACAAGGCCACTAACAATTTTATTACTAAAAACTTATGAGAGAGCGAATAAAATAATAGGACTGAATCCGTTATGGGATTAAAACAGAAACCGGAAATGTCAGCGGTTCGGAATTTCATGAAATTTTGTTTTATTAAAATTAAGGCAAAGTTGTTTGTTAGTGATTAGATTGATTGGCTAATTTAGTATAAGCAGAAATTTTCTCCTATTTTTCTTTTATTTTATTTGTTTGCATTTCATATTATTTAAATTTAGCGATGAGTTAATTTTTGTAGATTAATATTTTGATACCATAAAATTAATATTTATTTTAAAAAGTATGCTTTTTTCAGAATTAGCAAATTAATAGAGATAACCTGTTCGATATATACCTCATGCTGTTTGTAAGAAATTATCTGAAACCTGCAGCTGCTCACTATCATTGCTGATAAGATCTCATACTATCGTTATCTGATTATAATTAACTCGATTCTTTGTACTGCATATAAATGTTCGCACTTTTCAAGACAAAACCAGTAAAAAATCAAAACAAAATAAATTTCTGTAAAATTATGATCTTCCTTTTAAATATAATTTTGAGCATATTGCTTTAAGGGGAGTTGCATTTATGTCCATATCACATTTTTATAATCTTTCAAGGTACGCTTATACTTTAAAAGATTTTTAGTAAAATAAAAATAAAGTATTGAAATACCTTGACCATCATAAAATTCTACCCAAAATTATTTCATGTAAATCGTTAAGCAGATTTATCTAATGAATGCTAGATGTCCAATAATGATTGATGCAAATATGAATGTCGGCTTGTTTAAACTAAAATTGAAACACAGACAAAAATCAAAACTAAATGGGTTAAATAAAGTATTTAATTGAGTTGAAACAAATTAACGTTATACCCTGTTTTAAAATACGCACAGAAGGAGAACTACACATTAAAATGCAGATTTGCAGGGCACAATATGCGCGTCGGACATAATAATATTTATGATTTGCACCAATGTAATGAAATGGGACATTTAATGAAATTGTTGGAATATTTAAAGAGACATGAAGAGAAAATTAAGCACTTTTAATAGACGATGAATGAGTAGGGGGTACACCTATCGGTTGCTCAGCTCGCATAATAAATATTTTAACGAAAGTAGGTGTTTATTTTAAAGATACTTCAAGTGCAGTTTGGATAATCGACTTTTTCTCAAACCCACACGTGTCGTAAAAGTTTTTTTCAAAATTAAACACACCAATGATGGCCAAGGATTATTATTATTCAGACCATTATTTATATTGTTCGCTACCATATCGATAACGATCATCAAATGACAATATATAAGCTATAGTAGTTCATATTTGATCATTCACGATCAGCCAAATTTTCAAAAAATTTTGACCGATGAACTGAAAAGTGAAAATTTCCCAAAGGCCCCTGGTTCCATACCAGACTCAAAATATGATTGACCAGCAGATCTCTTCGATTATCTTGAACAGAAGCAATTCGATATTAGTGAAAGTGTGCTTATGTTAGAACTAAGAACGAAAATTATCAACTTATTAAACTTGCTGTGAATAAGAAATCGATATTACAAGCATTACAATGTATATTAAAAAAAGTCCTTGTTATTAATTAGATCTTTAATTTGCTTTTCTTACTTTCAGTAGTATTGTGCCTTGTCATATATTTTAATGTTGTTGATATTATAAATATTTTAAATCCATATCATGTGTTTTCGTACAAAACTGGTATTAATAGCTACTATTCAAAAGTCAATGGACATTTTGAATGGGGATGCATTATCTCTCCCCAGCGTATATTAAATTTACGTATTGTAAGAATTATTTATTAAAATTGTTTCTCGTTTTTCAAATAAATGACAAAACGCTAATCTATTTTAGTTAAATTGCTTTGATATATAAAAAATTGAACATGTACAACATGAATCCTAAAATAAACTTGCAGCATTGTTGCAAATTAATAAAGGACTCCGCTATCGTCCGTTTAGTCAAATAAAAGCTTTATTAACTTAATTCTCATTCGTCATATTTCATTTCCAAAACTCTCCGTTTGACTATAATTAAAATGTTAATTAAATGCCAGTTTCACATATTGGAGCCAGATCCATAAAAACGGCAATAAAACTGCACCCCCGACAAAGCATTTTCATTTCCCATAATCAAAATCTGACCCATGCGCCCGTCTCCGGCATCAATTAAATCCACTTCTCTTATTTCAAAATGTATAGACGTTATGTCATGTTAACACCTTGTGTGTGAAAAGGAGCGTTTCCTTTTTAGCCATCCCTTTTAGTGCATTGGTTTATAGAAACAAAAGGATCAAATTTTAATGCCGATAAAATGCATATAGGAACGGATGTTTTCTAAGGGAGGCTCACCGGTGCTTCTAATTAGAACTGATTTCTAAAGTTCAGACGCTATAGAATTTGTTGATCGTTTGTCACTTTTCATTGTTGTTAACATTTATAACATGTCGTTTTCTGTGCTCACTATATTGCATCGTATTACATCACATTCAATATTTTCTACTGCTCAATCAAATTATTTTCATTAATAGATATAATTATTTTCTTAACAGTACAATCATTGAATTTACTAGTATATTACTTTTGAATGTTAATTGCATATACATAAACTTTATTTTAAAAATATTTATTGGTGAATTTAGATAAATAACATTTTCTTTAATATTTCTGCATAAAGATTAATATTTGTCGATATATTAATGAACTAGAATACCCAACAAGAAATCTATTCTTACAGTAATTACATTACTGTAACGTTTCCGTTGTTCGTCACTGGGTGTGAATCATTTTCAATTTATTTAAACTAAAAAACTTTATTCTAAACTAGAACTTTACAATTAAAATATATATACACAATTCACAATTTATATTAACCGCGCAACAGTAATTCACAATTTATATTGACCGAGCAACAGTTCTTATTTGTTACGGAGATTTATATTACGCGCACTCATCTTGACAAAAACTGCCCAGCGTCTGTACTTCTTCCTATTAATATCCTTTCCTAGAATTTTATCAGTTTGGACAATTGTCTTCTATTCGAGAGTGCTCCAGCGCTTCATATTAGGTATATGTTTTGTTGTCTATAGGTTTGCTACTCTTCCGCCTTCTTAAATACTTTTCGCCTCGAAAAATACTCGGTATTGGCTCATGGTAATATCTACAGAGCGCCCTGCTCTAACAGCCTCTGGTTGAATAGAAGTAATAGTCAACAGATTTCTCTACCGTGGGATGCGGCTTGTAACTGCATACTAGAATCCTCATGCCACTGTTCCTAAATATTACTTCCAATATACTTTTCACAGTCCTCGAGTTTAATCCGTCCAATCCACAACCGATTTTGGAGAAATCGTTCTAAATAGTATCCAGAGAATTCCATGGAAAGCTAAAATGAAATTTGAACCAATTTAAGAACATTTGAAATACGTGTGTAACAGATCTGTCTGGCTATTAAAAATAATACTATGTTGGCACAAAAATGTCCTATTGAATTCGTTATTCAAGAACCGTTTTCGCGTAATACCTTATCCACTATCCATACCTAAAATGTTTTAACGCATGGCAAGCATGTGTTTGGGTATCGTTCAGTGTATAATCGGACTGAATAGGTAGTTTTGTCGTCTAATTTGTCCAGGATTAACTATATATCCGAGTATTTATCAAAAGTATTCTTCACGTATTTAAGGATAAACAGTACGCTTGATTTGATTTCAAACTAATGTTTACGTATACAAAAAATGTTAAATAACTTCTTGCAGAATTATCTAGGATCATATAAAAATGTTATGATTTATTTTTATCGCTGAGTCCGTTTCGAAATTTACGGCACAGCTTATTATCTATCATTTGCAACTTATCTACAATTTGCAACTTAAATAAAAATCAAAAGAAAGTTGTAGATACCTATTGATTTTACGGAAAATAAAACTATTGTTATATTATAAATACTTCGAAGCGCATATAAATATTTTTGACCTAGTTTTATTATTTTTGCATTTTTATACAGAAGTATGTATACCTATTTGATATGTCACGAATGTCCGATACTTTTAAATAAGGCATCTGGCAACCCTACATTCAAACGTAATACAGCCCACGGTGACATATGATATTGCATTCCCTGTAATGAATATAGGAAAAAATAGTCTCTACAGAGAGTATAAAAATGTTTGATAAGTTGTTTAGTATGTCGCTTGTCGCGTTTCATCCACATCTTTGTATTAAAAGTTGCTCTACCGATTTTAATTACTTATGCTTCGAAACACTGCTCGACGCGAAAACAAGTGTCGAATTAGAACATGCTCCATTCGACCTGTCTTCAAACACCTCAACTCATATTCACCTCATTTGCATGACAATCACTTGTTCTTTTAGTTTCTTTTTTGTTTATTTATTTATGTTTTGCGAGTATCTTACATCTTTTCTGAATAAACCACTTACATTCCGACAAAGCCGGCGTTAAATCTGTTTGTGAACAAGATAATTTTCTCTTTAAATTTTAAATTCCGCGATTTTTATTGGCACGCGACGGCAATCGTTCAATTTCAACTGAAACGTACATTCCTTTTTAAACTTCAGAGAAACGAAACAAAAAATTGTTATAAAGAAACTCCGATCTAACTGTCCAGTATCATTGTTTTCCAGTGACCATTACTTTGTTGTAAAATTGCACCGCAAATCTATTTTAAACGATAATATTGGATTTACGGAGTTATACAGCCAATTGCCTTTATTTTACGGTTTACAACTTCCTAGGAACTTCATGTAACATTGTATATAGAGCTCATAAAGAATAAAACATGTCATAGATTTTATCAATACACCATAATACTAACACCATCCTTTCTTTAAAACTGCCTTTTCATTATTTTTCTTTGGGAAACAATTCTCAAAAATTATTAATAAAATATAATAGAAATAAGCGTATTAATTCACTCCAAATACATATAAATTTTAATATTTTAAATTTTAAAAATCGTAAAGGGTAATTTTTATATGAACTACATTCTACATATAGTAAATTTCGAGCTATCTAGTAATCATTTCTAGGTGTCTCCAAGTTGCAAATTGAAAACCCGTATAATAATATTATTTATAGATTACGCTTAATCTAATATAATAATATAGGGGCAAAATATTCTACAGATTCGGATGTCCGCTTACTAACCACCAAATTTTTCATTCTGGGCATTTTTTTATTTCATATTATGTATATTTGTCGAATTATTAGCGGTAGCACATTTAAATAGAAGGCGGAGTGATGCCTCAATCCTGTGGGGGCCTGCCAGCACCCCAAAAAGGAAGGTCACGTCCTACACGGCATCCGAACCACGATTTTCAAAAAGGGAATAGCAGGATACCTCAATTGAAGGGAGGGTAATGGAATTAAAAAAAAACAAATTGGATTTCACTTACCATGAAGGATATTGAACGTTATCCCTTGTTTAGAACCGCTTATCTGGAGAGAGGCGTTTTCTGCTAGCAGATGATATAGAACGAAAACTGGAATGATTGAAAACCGTCCTCGCTGGAATCATTATTAAATCTACCTCTCCTTTAGCTTATAGTAATAGCAGAAGCAAGATTATCATTTCACAGACTACAGATCACTGGGGAATGGTTGAAAGTTTCCTAGAGATCCAGAGCATGTGTGAGTAGTTGATTCGGCGAAAGAATACTTTTTAGAGTATCAGGCGAAAGTTCAATCTAGATAGAAACTTTTCATTAAGACTAGAATGGGACAATCTGAAGAAATGCTTGCATCTGTGATTCTCTCTGATACTCAGGTCTCTAGCTAGCCATAAAATCAACTCCGCTTTGGTCAATGAGCTAGGTAATGAAAATGCTCACATCCTGACCAGAATTGGATTTACTATATTGTACCTCTTTGATTCGGAATCTACGATCGTGTTTCGTTCACAAAAATCTTGTGAAGCAGTGTATCAATTTTAATTAAAAAATATGGATACCATTAACATCATAACTTTATTTCATACATACAGGATGAGAAATATCGTAACAATAATAATAATTTCAACTTAATTCTATATATATATATATATATATATATATATATATATATATATATACAACGAAAGTCAGAGGTGGTAAAAAGGGTAGCGTAGGTAATTGGAATGGTATGGGTCACATCTGTGGAAGATCGTTCAAAAATGTAAAAAATCGGCATACCTTATTCCTTAGCGAAAGGGGCATAGCAAACGGTCGTAGTACTCTTACAGGGCAATATAGTCTCATAAAACACCTTCATACAACGGATATTTTTGAAGGAAACTCTATATGTAGGCCTTGTTGGTTCGAAAAGAAACCGTAATGCACATTGTTTCGGGTTTTTATTTGTTGCTTCTTTGATCTTTTTTCAAGATTATCAAAATTTTTTCTTTTTATTTTAGATTTTTCGATTTTTTTTTAATTTCCAGATATAGACTTATAAATTTTCCTATTTGCTGTATCTTATCTTAATTACATGTCCAATAAATGGTGTTACATGTTAATTTATGTTTTCTTTTAATAATTACTAATTACTGTTCGATTAACTGTTTAACAGGATTTTATACAATCGATTTGTAAGTGATAACTATTTTTAACAATTTTTGTATATATTAACGTTATTTTGTCAAAAGTGCCATGAGTATTTAGATCGGAATTTTCTATTTATATTGGCCAAATCTGTAAAATTTTTGTACGTAGAATATTTAAAATAATTATAATAATTTTTCTTTTGATGGAATGTTTGTACCAATGTAGAAATATCTATTTAAAGAGTCTTTACAACATGAAATCAGTTTTTGTTTGCGAGATACTAGATCAACATATACAATAATGTACATTTATACCGCATGTCAACCCGAGCGTTCGTTATTCTCATCCAACGGCATTGATGTCATATTCTTCACTAGCAAAATGATTTAATCATTAAAATAATATATATAATAGGGGTAATATATTAAAATTAAATAAGTATATCAAATTAATTTTCCAGCCTTCACAAAAGTTTAATTAAATAAATCGAGACAATAACTACAGAAGTATGAAATATTTATTTGTTATTGTCCTATGGCAAAACTACATTGTTAAAGAAAAATATCTTTCATTTGACATGGAAAATTTAAAATTGTGCAATGAAATGAGCCAAATGAGCACTTTTTCGCTTGCTTCTAGGTGGAAATGGATAAATATAAGCCTTTTTGGACAAATCGGAAGGGTCGAACTTTTCTTCATTGATTTCATGCAGAACAACCCTAATGGGAATCGATTTGAAACCAATGTTAGCCAAATTGTACTCTTGAGTACAAATTTTAAAGATTGGTACGTTGTATTCAATCTTCATTAAAGTAATGTACTTGAAACTCATCCGATGTTACTATTCAATAGAGTAAATTTTTCTTTACTGAATATCAGGTCTAGGTAGCATAAATTTTAAGTGCACTTACGTTACTCAATTATTGAGTATGAATACCATGTACTTCAAGATTTAGAAGATTCTAATTAAAAACACACTAAACATTAGAATAGAATAATCTAAGTGCCTTTTATCTACATTGAAACTTCTAATAATTTTTTATTAGAACGAGCAAACTTCCAAAAAGAAAGAAGAGAAACAAAGAGTTTATTTATTAATTTGAAAAGGTACCGTAAAAAAGTAGAGTATAGTTTCTGAACCGATGAGTAAATAAT
Source organism: Coproporus ventriculus (assembly GCA_027574865.2). Lineage (NCBI taxonomy): Eukaryota > Metazoa > Arthropoda > Insecta > Coleoptera > Staphylinidae > Coproporus > Coproporus ventriculus. The sequence goes on along the minus strand of JAODAH020016774.1, from coordinate 4,631 downwards.
GTCAATTGTGAAGAGGACACACTACAAATATTTCCTCTTGCATGATAATGAACACAACAAATAAAACTACAAACCATAAATCATCACAAAAATCTTTGGTAAATACCACATTCACCTCTATTATTATTACAACTTAAACACTTTAAAGTAAAAAATCTTGCTACATACATATTTGCATTAAATTATTATAATTTGAAACAAATAAGATTTTGATATTTTTATTAAAAATTAGCTAACATGAGCTTCTTGCACATGATAAGCTCTAATGAAGCTATCAAGTTTATTCAAAACTTTTTACTTTTGTTATAGAATTTTTTATTTATAATATTAAAATTTTTAAATCTAAATTGTCTGTAAATATTTGTCATCATATGTTTTTGCAACATGCACGCATTTTATAAAATATTGAGAAAATAACAAAGTGTGTGAAAAGATAGATCAAGATTTTTTAAATTATATAGTTCTTAAAACACAGGTATGTATTAATTTTTTTTTACTTTTTCAACTTTTGTTTATTTTGAACTTTCTCGAGTTTTGAAATAAGTGTATTAATGATGAGCCTTATTAAAGATTTATTATAACTATCTGTCTGAAATACATAACTTTAACAAAATGTATTGGATGTTATTCAAAATTTTAGATCTGTTGATCCTCAAAAAGTCAGAAAACGAGCTAAAATTTTAAGATTCCTTCTGAACAGCTACAATTTATCTGTGATTGTTTAAGAATATGCAAGTTTTATAATCTGTAAAATTATGTTATAAAATGTTTTCACTAATCTGTACAAATAGGCATTACTTTACATTTTGTTGCCTAAAATTTTAATTTTTACAACTTTCCCAAAACTAAATATACCTTAAAAGTCACGACAAAATTCTGTGCTTGCGGCTCATGTCTTTGCAGAAAGGTTTCTGCAAAGATATCATCCGGTACATGAATCCGTTTTAAGTGTGGTGCAGAAGGGTAGTCAAAGTGGCAATTTGCAACCTGGGTGATATGGAGGAGCAGTTGGACTTGAACGCATTTTGAATCTCGAGGAAGAGATTTTGAATACCTAGGTGAAACTTACCCAATACGTATCATATACATCGTGTACAAGCCTTGCTGCCAGTAGATCATGCTCCTCGTGTACAATTTTGCGAGTGGTTGCTACATCAGCAACAGGTGATCCCAAACTTTACCATGAACGTTTTAGTTACGAACGAGGCGATAATCAATAATTTCCACAACATGCATTATTGGAATGTCCTTGAGTGTTTTGGCGAACACATTTTCAACAACGATTTTCCGTCAATGTGTGGGCTGGAATTGTGCATAGATTACTTATTGGTCCATTCTTTCTGGAGTATCGTTTAATTGGTGCTCGATATTTAAAATTTTTGCCCGATAATTTACTCTTAACGTTAGACAAAGTATTTAGTTTCTCCAAGAAGGTGCTGCGCCACATTTCTTTGCAAGTAGTGCGACGACATTTAGATAGTGTGTTAACTGGAAGACGAATAAGTAGATTTAGTATTTTGGTAATGTTTCTTGTCACTTTTATGATATTGGCTTTTATTATCCAAACCAACATTTTTTACGAGCATTCTAAACAAGAGCAAATTATCATTCGGGAAAGCCTGGATATGAATAAGTTAAATCTCTGACATCCACCCATAATCTTGTTGTGAATTGAGATGGATTTGGTCAAATGTCAAATTGTTAAACGAATAGTGATTAATTAGTGAGGCATTGTTTGTATACATTGTAGTATCGATTTGCTGTATTTTTTAAATATATTGTAAATGATATGTTTTGAATTGAATAATATGAATATCGATAGCGTGCAGGTAAATGACAAGTGAAAAAGTAAATGTGCAGAAAGAGAATAGAGATTATACTAATTTATATCATCACGAATTTTAATTAAGTTTGGTAGAGTTCTCGTAAATGGCTTTGTAGAGTCGCGAAAGTGGATTTAGTAAAATAAGTTAATATTGACGTGAGATTGTGAAAATTTTTTCAGATTAAAATCTCCAAGACAAGAATCTGTCTGGATTTCGCTTACGTGCAAAATGGACTGTGAAATATATCAATGAAACAAGATACGCTCCCATTGTGCGCACAAACCTGAATTAAAATTTCCCATAAAATATCTATCCAATTAAAATTGTTACCAGTCATTTATTTCCATAACGAATAAAAATGAAGCGATCGATTAAAGAAACGGCTGTGCCCTATTTGTTTATTTAGTTAGTCGATATGTGGTATTTCTTGTTTGTGTTCAATAAATTCAGCTCTATCATACTTGGCTACCGTAAGTCCCATGAAGGTACTATCAAATTACATTTTGATTCTCGTACAACATAAACAAAGGGACATTGATATCCCATCCCTCTTTAGCGTCAAAATGGTCACCTCATTTCGACAGTTTCCTTACCTACATGTTAACTGTCAATTGAACCTTACATTTGCACGCAAATTTATTTACACTTTAATACATCTTTTCAAGTGTTATAAGAAATTTTTACGCCAGATGCGTCTCTACTTAAATTTCAGAAATTATTCAGATTATTTTTCGCGAACGTATAAAAAACTACTCTAGATTTGTTACATGTATACAAAATCAAACATCGAGTTCTGAACGTGACAGCTTCAACTGCTGCTGACGCCAAATAATTCATCTAACACAATTTTTATTTTAAGCAAATCTCTGTATAAAAACACATTTACTACTTTTTTATCCTTCCCCATATTGCAATGAATAAATTCATTTAAAATATTTATTTCGATTATATTTTATCTTATACAAAATTCATGAATTTTAAACAAATTACTAACACTGAATGTTATACATTCCAGTAACGCCCAAAGATCAATGGTTTTAAGTTTCAACTAACAGATAACTAAAAATTGAAATAGCATCATAGAATCAATCTTGTTAAAAGTTTTGAATTACTCACAATGGAACAGTTATCTCGCAGAGAAAATATTTATATATTTGTGTTATAGCTAGTTGTCTTTATATAATAAATGAGAGTACTTTTCATTTTTTATTATAACGTTATTATCTAGACTGTTCTTCTAAGAGTTAGAATCTAGAGTTACTGCAAACCAAGATTTAATCGGAGCAAATTTGCTATTATGTGTCTCCTAAATATATAATATAAATATTATTTTTAATATATTTTATAAAAGAAATAAAATAAATTATTTTCTTGTCCCATCGTGCAACCAATTTTCACTGTGTGACATCTGTTGGCATTTCTATGAAACTCACAGACGTTTAGTGTTACCTAATCTAAAATTTGTATTGAAACGTACTTTGTTTGTAAATGTTACAAACTTGAAAAAGATTTATTCTCTTAAATATTTCTATATTGATAAGCCTACCTTTCTTACATTATTTATATAATATTTCATGAAGTTCTACAAAGTCATTTTGAGATTAAATGAAGCGTTTTCCAAGAAGTTTTTTAACTGTACCGGGCTAAGCAGAGCAATTCCTCTTAGCAGTAGAAATAGCAGATCATGGATACATATTAACAAGTAAACTTTTTGTTTTTTGTTAGGTGGTTTAAATATTTTAGTAATTATGCCTTCAATCACCCTCTTATATTTTTTTAACTTTTCTTATGCAATATCTTTTCTGTAAGCAGAGTTTTCTGACACTTTCAGATTCCTTTCGTTTTAAGTTTTTCTTAGAAACACAACAATCTACAATGAAAAGTAGTTCCTTATCTATCATTTTTATAATAATTCATAATAATAAAGAGCTAAAAACAATTTTATATTTCAATTCTTTAAATCTTTCCATTTATTAATTTACTATTAAGCCTTTCAAATCAAATTAAAATAGTAATGTCGAATTAAATACATATTTTTGATATTTAGGGACATTTTATGACAAAACACTAGTAAAAATAAATTCAATTCTATTTACGGAATTTCAATCGTATCAAGCAAACCTCAAAATATCATTTTATTTTATTAGTTATACTGCTACCTGCATTTTATAATAATTTTTTTTTGATACCTTCTCATCTCCTCCGCCCTGCTGACATTTTAAATTTCATTTAAATGGTTACGTGATTTTTATAGGTTGGTATATATCAACAAGCTTCATTAGCGAGCTATTGGGTGGATGACAGATAATAGAACTTTGTAGCTGTCTTGATCATTATTACAAAAGATAATTGATTAAAAATCGTATTTTCTATTTTTTTTTTTAATTTTTGATCAAACGGACACTTTCTACAGGTTCAAGATAAAAAAATCCAATCCCGGCGAGTCTTAAACTCACGACCCTCCGCTTCCCAGGTGTTCCATGCGCGGGACACTTGGGAAGCGGAAGGCCGTGAGACTCGCCGGGATTGGATTTTTTTATCTTTAATTTAATCCGAATTTGTATTTAAATCTCAGAAGTAGTAGTAGAAGTGAGATGTAACAATGGTAGATTGTATGCGATAGGAAGAGGTCGAATAAGAGAAAATTTCAAATTTCTTCGATTTGTATTAAAAATTTTCCTACATTTTTATCTTAATTTTCGGCTCGCAATGAGTGGAAGTGAGATGTAACGATGGTGGCTATCTCAATTTTTTTGTGAAATTATTTTTTATTCTGTTGGATCTCATATTTCTCGCGGAATCGTT
>JAODAH020016642.1:0-14480 GCA_027574865.2 Coproporus ventriculus | reverse complement strand
ATATTAGAGAAATAAAAGTGGTTTGATTAAATTTTTTATCTTTCTTCACGGGCGTACCCTCTCTTCTTTCTTTCAATTGTCTAATCCAAAATTTAATTGCATCCAATAGCCTTAGACCCCGCTCACACTATAGATGATATAAATTGCCCAGCGCTTATGCTTGTTCCTATTTATATCTCCCTGGAAGACATCTAGAAATTTCTTTTCACGTATCCTTTCCTAGAATTTAATCTTGTAGCAATTTTTTACCTGGAAATTTCTCGATTACTCCCGCGCTTCGTATTAGGTGTATGTTTGGTTACCTATATGTTTGCTACAATATTGTTTGTTGACAGTCTACGGACCTGTAACCTAGCATATGTGGGGCGCTTGTTTGGCTTGCAATTTGCGCACTTATATTTAATCAACCTGGAGAAAATCTGTACAGTCTTGCCTATAGTGTGCTGGGGATTTTATTAGGCTATAGAGATCTTTGATGGGGTAAACCAAAAAGTCTTAATGGGAGTTTTCAGGGCATCTGGAATTTTCATTCCACAATTTAATATAGAACTATCAATTATGATAGAAAATTTCGTTGACATTTTTAATACAGAGACAATGGCCATTCTCTCATCACTAAGACTAATCAACAACTTAGAAAAAGGTAATTACATAGTCTGCCCTGATTCTATGATGATCTTCAAAGCAGTGAAAAAGAGGAAATGGGATCTAAAGAATCAAAATTTATAAGGGAAATCAGGAAGATCATCAATATACTGGAAAAGGAGGGGTACGGAGTGATACTGATGTGAATTTCGGATCATTCTCAAATGAATTAGCTAGACGGGGTCATATGGGCTGGAGAATAAACGTAGAAAATAATTCGACTGACTTATTAAAAATAATGCATAAGTGAGTAGTCAATGGCCAAGTGAATGGGAGGACAAAGATTGCCATAAGGGGAGATACTTGTATTATCTCCAAAGAAAAGTCAACAAAGAGGCTTGGTTTAACAAGCTCAAATTAAGTACGAATCAGACAGCATTCATTTACAGGTTAAGGGTAGGACATACTTCTGGTTTAAAAGAATTAAACACTCAGATTACATGTTGATGAAAATTGCCAGTGTAAAGAGAGGGATGTAAAAATGCCACCTGAAAAGAGATAAACCAACAACTATATTTCCAACACTTTTATTAAGTACCAAATAGCTAAAAAATCAGATTTAAATTTCTTTTTTACAATTCATACAAAGAAATATCAAAAAATTTAAAAAAACGCTGGAAAAAATGAGTAATGATACATAAAAAATAGATAAAAATAAATAAACAATATGAGTAAAATGATGAGTACAACTAATTAACATTCATATCAACTGATATAGCTTATTAATACAAGTGCTATAGAAAAATATTCGAGTAATCTTTGGTTTGCATACATACAAAAAAATTTATAAATAATAATTATTACTAACTGATTATGAATTGATTTTAAAACAAATCACTTATTATGAATTTTTATTATTTTTATAGACGTTACAATATCAAAAAAATTCCTTTCTAACCTATAATAAATGCAGTCTTCGTTATTTTGAGTCTAAAGTGAGTTTAGTTCTTTAAGGAACTAAGATGTGTGTGTAAAGCTGCTCTTCAGATACTTGTTGAGTATTGTTAAGAGAATTTAATCCATCCGTTTCAAGTCTGTCTAAAAATTTTCTGAGTTTCTTGTATCGATCCTTACTAAAATTAAAAAATAAATAATTTTTAAAGCTTTAAATAGAATAATGTTGAAATTGAGTTGTGTAGTTCCAAAAATATTTTGCATGGTCAAAGGAAAGTAGGCGAGTTATTGATATTGCTCCATATCTTAGAAGATTTTTTGCATTTCCTCCCAAATTAATACAAGTTTAGGTAGCGTGTCACCGATTTTTAAAAACACAAAAACTTATAGGACAATCTAATAAATTAAAATAAAAAGAGTCATACTAACTTGGGTGTTTGTTTCTTGTGTGGTAACATAATATATTTACTATGACTAGGACTAAACCGATATGGATATATATGTTGAGAAAATAATCTCCTAAAAATAAAGAAAAGTGAGTTAAAAAATCTTAAAATCGAAAAGTTTTTAAAAATATACTTGTACCTATACATATCATCATCTTCTCCTCCCCAACCTTCATAAGAATTTGACATTCCATTGATTAATGTAAATTGTTGTTTTAAAATAGAAATGGCTCCTCCAAATAATCCCAAATAAGGTATGTTATATCTGAAAAAAAAGCAATCACGATTTAAAATTTTGTACCGCAGTTGAATTAATAAGAAAGATGTAAATCGAAATATTATGGAAAAAAAGTTATAATTTTATTATTACCTAAAAGAGTCTACACTAGAAGTCATATGTCGAGGTCTTTTTGAACAAGCGTAAATATTTCCATTAGTTAATGGTATCAGATCTATATCATGTAATATCAAACAATTAAAGCCTTGTTTCATGGCTTCTACAGCAGCATAATTGAACATCATTGCTCGATTGAACGGTTTATCATTTGCTTGTTCAGCTATAAATATTTTATAATGAATGAATTGATTTTGAAGAAAATGATGAATATAATTCAAGAAAATATCGAGTTGCGTTTTTCGATTTCTGTAAGGAATGAGTATGGCAGTTTTAAATAGAGCATTGCATTCTTTGGGTTTATATTCTCCACCTACAACAAAAACATTTTTTTGATTACATTTTAAAAAGAATTTAAGGATAATTTATTAAGGGCTGTTTCACAATCTCTAGATAAGTTTCAGTTTATTTAACAATCAGATAAATGCATCATAACCTCCAAACTGTTTGTTTGTTTTATCTCTGAAAATTTTTGCATAGTTTCTCTTGAGGAAAGTGACTCCTCTTTACGGTGACCAGATGTTATAGAGCAAGATAAACTGGCGATAATATAAGTAGGTGAGAAGCAAAAGGCTTTTTAATATTTTAATACCTTTCCCACACATTAAAGCCCTTTACACACTTGACCTGTTGACTAAACACATACGCGTAAACGGAAAAGACTAATCGTGGACCGAAGAACAGCTCGCCAGCTACAACTGACATTACCAAAGAAGTCCTCCCTGTGTTAATTACGTCTTCAGCATTTTTTGACATATAAACGACCAGGCCATTCATATTTTAGAGTGTTTTTGTAAGCGTGATCTCATCCTGCCAAGTTGGTATGACGGGCCAGGCTCCTGGCATGTCCCTTGAACCAGGTTGGTATGTGTAAAAGGCCCTATGGCTAACAAGTGTTTCAATGAGTCTGGCGACATAGATGGTTTGGCGAGACATTTCTTCACAAGTATAGCTCCCATGCATTGGGCCAACGTCTTTCTCTGAATGCCAGCTTTTGTTGAAATTTTGCATAATTTAACATGTGACTTGAGGTAAAGAAAATGACACCGAGGTGAGACATGGCTAACCAAGACTATCAACCTTCTACACATTGGAACTAGCCGTGCCTCACCGTCACTCACCATATGTGTGGGAGTGGCATTAGATTTTCAATGAAGACCTAAAACAAAAGTTCATCGACTCAAAATTGTTTCTTATATTATTTTAAAACGACGCAATAACAACATTCTGATAACGCAAATTAAAATAAAAACCTTAAAGTGAGACACTTTGTGCAATGTGGGATGCTTTTCAATGTGAGGCAAACAATTCAAATGTGAAACAGTCCTACATATGGTGGTACATCTGGTCTCCTCACCCTTGAGAGTTCTAATTTTGCCAAACAATGTGATTTCTTTTTTCTTTCTATCTTATTGCACTTTTTTTAAACTTTGAAACACCTGAAGATTCAAAAGACCTTACAAAAGTAATTGATATTGAGCTATATTTTGCCAAGTGCCTCATTAGAGGAACCATGTCAACCTAGTGAGTCCAGTGTTATCAAATGCAGCACCTACTTATCTTCCTTGATCAAATATTTGAAAAAGAGATATTATGAAACATTGAAGGAAATTGCAAATAAACAACTCATCATCATAGATTAAGATGCAGAAAGACAGAAATAAAAACTGCATGTTATCTATGAAAAATTTTAATTTTGAACGACATAGAACCAACATTCCTACTAAATGTATAAAGCTCATGAAATAAATCTGTAAGCTTTATGCTCCCAAGTTCAGTTTGAACTAAGCTAAATGGAATAACGAACTGCAAGAAAGGTGAGTTGACTCTCTTTCCAAAAGAGGGACATCAACTACATCAAATCAACACTATATATCAGAGACAAGGATCCTTGTCTCTGCTATATATTCAATTGAAATAGACTTTTAGATTTTGATTAACTTCCACTTAAACTTCATGATAAATTAACAAAATGAGTCTGTAGTGCTTACACTATAATTTAGAAAATGAAAAGATTTGATATAAAAACATTAAAAACAAATTTAATTACAATGAATTGAAAAATTGAAACGATTAAAAAGGTCAAGTGAAAAAGTTAACACTTATTTACAAAATGATAAGATTACATCTTTGAAAATATAATTATTAAAGGTTGGTACTTATTGATGTAATGAAATTAGGCACAGTTACAACAATTTACAAATGTGGTGGCCAAGCTGTTGAGAACACGTCAAAACCAGATGACAACAAACAGTGTCAGTGAAATGGACGAATATCTGTGATTAACATATCCCTTAAATAATTACCTTTATTCGGCAGATGATAGCTGTACGTTTGATAAACATCACTAAACTCCACTTCGACATTTTTTAAAATTAAATCTTCATAGGAACAATTTTTGAGGTTAGTTTCTTTGTTAATTTCAAATTGCGGTACCAGCTGATTTAAAATTTTTCCGTCACTTACAAATTTATAATGTTTCGCGTGTCTACCAGGATGATAAATTATGTAAGCAATTACTCCAACAATTGTTACTTGAATTAATTTTTTGGTCATAATTAGTAGCCGCGTTTGACAGTTTCGAGTCATAATAGTGAATTTGCCGTTTTAGTGTGGAAGATTGACGTGGAGGTAACCAAAACATGCGCATTGTAACCTTACGTGGCATACCCCTTGATTCTAGGGGCCTGTGATGAGTTAATTTTATATTTATTTTAGTGTTTATTGCTTAATTATTTCATGTAAGTAAACTAATTAATTACTCATTAACTGTTCTACCATAAATTTACAAAAATTTATTGAGGAAAATCACCGTACACATACAAAAAGTGATTATTTGGGCCATATGAAAGTTGAATGTTTTCTTATTGCAAGTTTTTTTAAAGGAAATTTATTATTTATTAAAGATTTATTATAGGGAGGCTTAAGTTTATTGATTGGATATGATTAAATTGCATCGTTTATTGATTTTGTGAAATTATTTAGAAGGCAATTAAAGAATCCTTGAAACATATTGGGATTTTCATTATTTATAAAAACTCTTGTTAATCTGAAATTTTTCATTATAAATTCATTCTTTTATTGATAATCGTCTCATATTCAGAACCTTCAGAAGCAGAACTATGAAACGGGATAGGGCTGTAAACTATGTATGCGTTTACACTTTCCATTAACGGCAGGAAGAATTCATTAAGAATATTGTTCAAGCGAATTTCTGGCGGGTGGGTAGCGCAACGGTATATTAACATCAGAATTTTTCCTTTTCCCATTTTACTGTCCAAGTTTGGAAGATATTTTTTAACTATTTTGTGTGTCATCCATGCTATCGTGTTAAAATCGTAGTCTGCAGGGAAAATCCGAACGCCTTTGAAACATCGTGGTTTCTGGGATTAGTCGCAATTTACCAGGTCTATCAGTGTCAGTTGTTAGAAGGATGGTTTTTTTAGCCACTGAAACAGGGGTCGCTCTTCTCAGCAAGAGTTTTATAAGGCAACAAATTGATAAACAGGCCAGTCTGATCTGTGTTACACAGGTCATAGTCTTTAATAATGCTTGGTAAAACATCTTTTTTCAAATGTTCAACCGACATGACATCAATGCTTTCCCATGCCGAGCTTTTAATTTTTGAAGCCATCCTATTGACGCCTTGAAATCTTTAGTGGCATTCAGTTTCCTCAATACACATCCACAATAACTCATCACTACTTCTACTTGACTGCTAATCTCATCTTTTCTGAAACTCATTCTAGATCCGTACTACAACATAATAGTTAATCTGATTATTATTTGGTACATTGGACTATAACTAAATAATGCTGATTAAAAGAAAATAAAAATTTATTTCGACCTAGTGAACTATTTTAGTGCTTTATTTCTGGGGTCAAAAATTTAATTTTCAGTATGTGCATACATATTTATTAATTTATTCCACAATCTTCATTTACATTATGTGATAGTAAACATAAATATGAGTACTATGTCATTCATAGAAAGGAATTTTCTTGTGAGAATGAAAAAAAGATAAGGTTAATCTAAACCTGCTTAAAATATCATTGCTATAAGAAAATTCAAACTGATTCAAAATGTAGTACTGATAAGAACGAATAGTGTCTGTATTTTTCTATAATTCTGCGCAAATTAAGCTCAAACACCATAGGAGTACAAATGTCAGAGTAAAAACCATTTTTTTTATTAGTTTTATGGAATTTAATGAGGTTTTATTTGTTCTAGGAATTATGAATCCTCAATATATGCCTTATCCTGGCCCTCAAGGACCACAGGGATTTCCACAAAATACACCACCTCCATCTGCATCTCAAGAAGCATTTCAAAGTGTTCCATTAGGTCCTCCAAGGCCAGGTGTTCCTGATCCAGCCAATCAACGATCTTTTGTACCAGCCCCTTCACAATATGCACCAACTTCAAGCCCCTCACAAAACATTCGTCCTCCTATGAGTCAATTGCCTCCTGGTCAGTTACCTCCTGGACAACTTCCACCCAATCAAATACCATCTGGACAACTTCCTCCTGGACAATTACCTCCAGGTTCACAGTTACCTCCAGGTCCACAAAGACCTAGTACTAATGGTCCACAATTCAGATCACAAAATGGTCCAGATTTACCGAAGCCGTTGCCTGGTATGCCTCCTCAGCAAATAAATTCTCCACCTGCTCCACAATCTGTTCCCATCTCAACTCCTAATCCCCCTGTTACAGGTCCTCCACCAATTAACTCACAAAATAGTCATATTGCACCGACAAATGGACAAATACCACCAACCTCAGCAAATAATCTTCCACCTGGGCAAAATGCTCCTGGTGGACCTATGATAAATCCCAACATCCCACAAGCAGCTCAAAATTTACCTCCTGGACCAGGACAACAAATGCGACCAGGATCTGGTTACAACATGCCTCCAGGACCTAATCAGAATATGCCACCTGTATTTCGAGGCCCTGGAATGCCATCTTCTCTTGGCCAACCTATGAGCAACAACCCTCCAAGACCAGGTATGCCACCAATTGGAGCACCGAATCAACAAAATATGTCTGGTATGCCACCCTTACCAGGAGAAACACCTATTCGACATATGTCAAATATCCCTGGACAACCTCCAATGCCTGGACAACAAGCTATACCTGGTCAACCACTCATGCCTGGTCAACAACCTATGCCTGGTCAACAACCTATGCAAGGTCAACCACCTATGCCTGGTCAACCACCAATACCTGGGCAATATAATTATAATCAAGGGAGACCTCCTATGCCTGGTCAACCTTTCAATCAACCACCAGGACCTAATCAATATAATCAGCCGCCACTTTCTGGTCCGAATCAACTTACAAATCAAATGCAAGGAATGAATTTGAGTGGGCCATACCCTGGAAAAATTAATGGCGACAATGGGCCTCATATGCCTCCACCAATCAATCAACAGGGATACATAAATGGTCAGCAAAATAGGCAAGGGTATCCTCCCTTGCCCGGACAACAGCCAATGCCAGGAATTGGACAATATCCCACACAACCTGGTTATCAACAACAACAACAACAAAGAAGATTAGATCCTGATCAAATGCCTAGTCCTGTAAGTAGTTTTGGAAAATTTTTAGATAAGAACTAATTTTTAATGTACAGATTCAAGTAATCCAGGACGATCAAGCCAATCGCTCCGGCATTTTTTATGCAAATCAGAAAGGTTTAGTTCCACCTTTAGTAACAACAAAGTTTGTTGTACAAGACCAAGGTTTTGCTAGTCCTCGTTTTATCCGGTCTACAATGTATAATGTGCCAACAACTAACGATCTCATGAAACAAACTGCAGTACCTTTTGGTCTTGTAATTAGTCCAATGGCAAGAACAGCAGAAGGGGAGTATCCACCACCTACAGTCAATTTTGGTGAATTGGGTCCTGTGCGATGTATTAGATGTAAAGCGTACATGTGTCCATTTATGCAATTTATTGATGGTGGAAGACGGTTTCAATGCCTCTTTTGTAAAGCTTCAACAGATGGTAGGATTATATTCTTTTTAAATTTCTATAATGTTTTAAATTTTATTTTTAGTTCCTGCTGAATATTTCCAACATTTAGATCACACAGGTCAAAGAATGGATAGATATGAACGTCCAGAATTAGTCTTGGGAACATATGAATTCACTGCCACGCAAGATTATTGCCGGAATAATGTTTATCCTAAACCACCAGCTATAATCTTTGTAATTGATGTGTCTTATAATAATGTTAAATCAGGTCTAGTGCATTTACTTTGTGGACAAATGAAAGAGATAATCAAGAATTTACCTACGGAAGAAGATCAAGAAAAAAGTAGTATGCGTGTTGGCTTTATCACTTACAACAGTTCTGTGCATTTTTATAATATTAAGGTAAAAATTGTTGAAATGATTTTGCATGTATTTTAAGATTTATTTTGTTTTAGGGTAATTTAGCAGCTCCACAAATGATGGTTGTTGGTGATACTCAAGAAATGTTTATGCCTTTACTGGATGGATTCCTGTGTACTCCAGAAGAATCAGAAGCTGTTATAGATGCTTTAATGGAACAGATCCCAATCATGTTTGCAGACACAAGGGAATGTGAAACTATTTTACTGCCTGCGATTCTAGCAGGATTAGAAGCATTGAAGGTAACATTAATAGCACTCAAGTTAATTCCATTATTTAACCATTTAAATTTCGTACTTTACAGATTTATGTACTTATGATGTTAATTTTTTTTCTCATTTTATTACAGGCATCGGAATGTGCTGGGAAGTTGTTAGTCTTTCATTCAACACTACCATCTGCAGAGGCTCCAGGAAAATTAAAGAATCGCGATGATAGAAAATTATTGGGAACTGATAAGGAAAGGACTATTTTAACTCCACAAAATCAAACTTATAACCAATTGGGGCAGGATTGTGTTGGTGCTGGATGTTCCGTTGATTTATTTTTATTTAATAATGCTTATATTGATGTTGCAACTATTGGTCAAGTTTCTCGATTCACAGGTGGAGAGGTTTACAAATATACATACTTCCAAGTAAGTTATTGTAAATTGTAAAGATTCTGATAAAGAAATGAAAATTATCTGTATCAGGATTTATACCAATAAAGTTACTGTTAGCAATATCATATTCTGGCCATATTAATCCTGATTCTGATGATTGTCTACGCTATTGTTTGATACACATATAATTTAAAAAAAATGTTAATTTCAGGCGGATATTGATGGTACTAGGTTAGTTAATGATGTAATTACAAATATAAGTAGGCCTATTGCATTTGATGCAATCATGAGAGTGCGAACGTCAACTGGAGTAAGACCCACTGATTTTTATGGGCATTGCTTCATGTCCAATACAACAGATATGGAATTAGCAGCAATTGGTAATTTTGTAACCTTTCTACAAATTTTTAGAACTAACAACATTTTTTTTCTTAGATTGTGATAAAGCTGTTGCAGTAGAAGTAAAACATGATGATAAGCTTCAAGAAGATGAAGGAATTTATATTCAAGTAGCACTTTTATACACATCAGTTTCTGGACAAAGAAGGCTTAGGATAATAAATCAGGCATTAAAAACATGCTCGCAAATGGCTGATTTATACAGGAGTTGTGATTTGGAAACAATTATTAATTTCTTTAGTAAACAAGCTGTCTTTAAACTATTGGATAATAATCCTAAAGCTATTAAAGATGGAATTGTTCAAAGAGCGGCACAAATGTTAGCTAATTATAGAAAGAATTGTGCTAGTCCTAGTAGTGCAGGCCAATTGATTCTACCTGAATGTATGAAGTTATTGCCATTATATGTCAATTGTTTATTGAAGAGTGATGCTTTATCAGGAGGTAAGTAGAACAACAGGCTGAAATTGAAACTTAAAATTATAATATTTCTTATACTACATTCATTACGTCTCTTGTAAAAAAAATTATTTTAAGTTTTTTGCACTATAATTTGAATAATTTTATTGATTTAAATCCATGTTTTTTCAGGGGCTGATATGACAGTTGATGATAGATCTTATGTAATGCAAGCAGTGATGATAATGGATGTTCCAAGTTCTGTTTTCTACTTTTATCCCAGATTAATTCCATTGCATGAAGTGAGGCCAAGTAGTGATGATAATATTGAAATTCCTTCTCCTATCCGTTGTACGATTGAAAAAATGACTGATCAAGGAGTATATATTTTAGGTAAGATTTATACAAATTAAGACATTTTATGATTTCTCAATAGAGCTCACAGTTTGAAGGTTAGTTGAATTAAATTTGCCCAAAATTAAATAATTGTAATACTAAAAGTCCCCAAGATTATGAAGTGAGCTTGGTCAATCTGCTGACTTTGCCTGAGTAAACTCTGAACAAATACAATTTTGTAGAGTAGGAAGAAGCGATGGGAGATCAGGTTTAAGCTTTGTTTTTGATTTTACAAAAGTTAATACCGATAACACATGAGATCTGTTTAAGTGGAAGAGGCATTATATGTTGCTAGAAAAATCTTTTCTCGTGCTAGAATCAAAGAAACATCATCTGGAGTTGAAAACATCTTAGAAAAATTGTTGTTATGCTCATTATAAATAAATTATTATCTTTTCTGTATATGTCAGAGGTGGTATTATATCCACTAAAACTAAGAAGAAGGAGTGTGTTTGATAAAAATGGAAGTTGGTGTTTTTTGGAAGAAAATACTTGATTTTAATTTTCCCCCTGATGGTTTAATGCTACTATAAGCACAAAATGTCAACAGTAACTACAGATGTTTTTATGAGTTGATCAATGAATAACATTTTTTACTTTTATACAAAATAGAAAAGTGTCATGTAGAAATTTAGTTGTTTTGATTTTGTACTTAATTCTTTTCATTTAAAGAGTTACAATTATACTAACTGTGAAAATTAATTTCAGAAAATGGAATTCACATGTTCTTGTGGATTGGACTTGGTGCTAATCAAGAATTCGTACAACAAGTATTTGGAGTTCCTTCCGCTGTTCAAGTTAACATTGAAATAATAGCTCTACCACAATTGAATAACCCGTTATCAGCAGCTATTAGATTAATTATTGAGCAAATCCGCTCTCAAAGACATAGATTTATGAGAGTAAGTATCAAGCAAAAATATCAACACTGTCAAGTAACAATAGATTCCAATTCTATGGAAAATTTAGGGGCCTCGATAGAAACAGTTTCGACTGGCTCACGCAGTCGGTCTGATTTTGATGACCCAAAAACTTTGTTTTAAGATTTTGACATGAAGGTCATTTAGCCTATCTAATCTGGGGGAACCCTTTTAGATTATTAATCGAAATACATACTTTTTTCAGTTATTCTGTCTACATATTGAACTTTCATCGCCAGCTTTTGATAGAAAAATCAAAATATTGCTAAATTTAAAATTGGTATTTTGTACATATAAATAATATAAGAATTCTTTTTTTTTTAGTTAACTGTAGTTAGACAAAAGGAAAAAATGGAAAGTGTATTCAAACATTTCTTAGTCGAAGATCGTGGAATTGATGGTTCCCCAGGATATGTAGACTTTTTATGTCACATGCACAAAGAAATAAGAAGTATATTAAGCTAGCAGAAACAAAAGCTAGTACGATAATAATCGTATTACTCATTTACTTTTCTTTATTTTTATTTACTAAAATAGGGTTATATTTACATAAAAAAAAATATTTTTATCAAATCAATAAATTTAGTATCATTTAAAAGGTGTGTAAATAAACCCGTTTTTACTTTTTATTATTATGTTTATAAAAATATTTGTACACGAAAAGTTAAACTACAGTACTATACAATCTTGCTCATGTAGTATTAATAATTTATAAGGCATTTTTATTTTTTAGAAAAATCCTACTTGAAAATTTTTGATATAGTATGTATGTAATGTGTGGATTGGTTTTGGAATTAATTTTTTTAATGGTATTGTAGTTTAATTTTTCTTGTATGAATATTTAAGATATAATTGCCTGTTATTTATATAAATATTATACAATTGTATTCATATTATATTTTCTAAATATTTTTATTGGTTTCCTTTAAAAGGTTCATGTACTATATCATTAATAAAAATTATAAGTAGGATTTTAAAAAGAATTTGTCTTACGTCTACCTACATCCTATAAAGAAGTCTCAAACTGGCAGCTTGAAGAACTTCTGTGCAATCCTCATAAGCTTTTAGATACTAAGATTTTGGTGAACTGTTTGAAAATAATAGGAACTATCTCGATGAAACTTCGTTTTAGTTACTAGATTTATAAAGTAGCGCAATTAGGTCGCCAATTTGGGGCAAAAAAATGGCGACCTAATTTTTGAATTAAAATGAAGTTCAATTGCGGAGCGGATGGGTTCGCAGTAGCTAATAGAAGCAGTAATGCATTCATTTTTGAATTTTTTTATTTTTGCTCAAAAAAAGTTCAAAGGGGTTATTAGTCCATGAAATTTTTCAAAACCTCAAAGTTTTAAATTCCATTTTAAGGATAGAAATGTGAAGCTGATGTCCCAAGAAACCTATTTGGGTCACTGGTTGTTTCTAAATTCCTCCATTTATCAAGAAACTTTATTTTTAATTGAATAGTTCAGTTCACTTTTGTTCAAACTATAGAGCGGCAACTGAAATTATTACATGCCAAAATTAAATAATTCTGTCATTTTTTAAGCAAAAGAGAGTTTAATTGGACTGTGTTGGGTTCCGCAGTAGACAATAGAAGCAGCAACGCAATTATGCATTCGTTTTTCAATTTTTTGAGTTGTTTTTTTGGCCGAAAAAAATTCAAAATGAAATTTTTCTAAATCTCAAAATTTTTAATTCGGTTTTAAGGGCAGAAATGTAAAGCTAATGCCTGGAGGAACCTATTTCGACCACTCGTAGCTTCTAAATCCTTCCAATGATTGAGAAAATTAATTTTCAATTTTATATTCTGTTCACTTTTATGCAAACTATAAAGCCCCAAATAAAATTTTACAGGCCAAAATTAAATACTTTCATCAACTTTCACGTACCATTTTCGAATCAAAATGAAGTCCCAATTGGGAGAATTGGTTTTCGAAGTAGCCAATAGAGGCAGTAACACAATGATGCACTCGTTTTTGATTTTTTTGAATTTCGGTCACTGGTTGGTTCTAAATTTTTCAATTTATCAAGAAAATTTATTTTTAGTTGAATAGTTCGGTTCACTTTTGTTCAAACTATAGAGCGGCAAATGAAATTATTACATGCCAAAACTAAATAATTTCATCTATCATTTTCGAATCAAAATAGAGTCCAATTGCAGTGTACTTGGCTTCCGCAGTATACAGTAGAAGCAGCAACGCCATGATACACTCGTTTTTCAATTTTTTGAGTTTTTATTTTTTGCCCGAAAAAAATTCAAAAGGGTTAAGTCCATGAAAGTTTCGAAATCTCAAAATTTCAATTCGATTTTAAGGGCAGAAATGTAGGGCAAAATTTAAATATTGGCGACAAAGCAATTGCGCTACTTTATAAATACTTTAAACTTCATAATCTAGGCTTGCCATCTCCTGAAGAAAGGAGAAACTTTATAACAAATACGCTTAGAAAAAACAATTTACTGAAATATGCTGTTTTCTTTATTCATGTGGGTGAGTTTGCGCCATCTTCGAAAGGAAGAAGGAATTTTATATGAAATACGTTTGGGAAAAAACAGCTTCCTGTTATCGAAAAAGTTGTTACAGAGATCGAATCATCGCTTCTTGCACAATGAGTGTTTTGTCTCATCCCAAGAACTTCATTTTCCTCGGAGTCAGACGATTATGGAAATTTTTTAGCTCTTGCTTTGTTTCACTTTCTTGTTTTCATTTTATCTAATTTTCCTTTCTTATCTTCGAAATCCTGTAAATCTTCTTATACGCTGATGCATTACTACCTTCAACGGTCATGAATTAATTTAGTGATTCAATCAGTTTCTTTTTGTATGAAATTCAGGCAAGCTTCACAGCCTTTCGACCCCAAAATGCATATTTTGTTATTACAATGAGCAAATAAGATAAAATAAACATAACAAAAGAAGGAAAAACAACTTTTATAAAACCTTAATTCATTTCTATTTACAACACAACAACTTCCTAAAAT
>JAODAH020016641.1:0-36807 GCA_027574865.2 Coproporus ventriculus | reverse complement strand
TCAACATGTTTTTCGGCTTTGAAGTTTTTCTCAAAAAAATTTAGATGTATATTTCTTCATAACCGAAACTAAATGGATTGGATTTGTTTTCATGAAAACTATTTTATTTCTATATACCTACTTGCAATAAACACAAAAATATCATAATTCTTTCTATTTTAATGTAAAATAAATTAAAAGCCCTTTATTTGATAAAGATTAATTTTTTTATTCATATAATTTTTTATTGATGCTTTAATTAATAATAAAACATTTTTTTAAATTTTTGTATTTTATCTTTAATGTTTATTGTTAGTAATTGCATAAATACATTTTACTTAATTTTAATCTAATTTTTTTTGGTACAATAAGATTGAATAAAATAATACAAATTTTAAATTACTGAAAAAATTTTTTATTAAAATTATTTCAAAGAATTACTGAAGACTGGTAGTAAGAATTCCTTTTATTGTACAGAAAACACAATAAAATCCAAACACCTAATAAATCAATTGTTAAACACGGTGGTGCAAAAAACATACCAACTCCGAGTCGAGCAACATGGGAGCTCTCTGCAAACGAGACGCTGAGCTAAAGTCAGCTATTTTTCTCGAATATTTGGAAAATTTTGTATACCGTTTTTCTCAATGTTGGATAAGTAATAGAAAAAAATGTCTGCACATTTGTATTTGGGGTATTAAAGGGTCGGGCATTATATACTTATACTTATAAAAACGACGAAAAATTTAAACAAACAAAATAGATTATGCCCATCTACAATTTTTTTAACGAATTTAGCAAAAAAAATTGTTCCAAAAATTCCTTTTCGTTTGCCCGCTATTGGGAAAATATCAAATCGGCCTCTCTAGAAGGGCCCCTTAATTTTGGCTAACATGTACCATAATTTTTGCGTTCAGATCTGGCAATACTGCCTATGGTGCGTACATTAACTGCCAGAGGCGCGTGCAACATTGCGGTTTCAGCATGTATCAAATTCTCTGATGTTTGAAATACATTGTGATCCCACTCCTCCCCCTATACGCTCCACATTCGAGATCAAGGAAGGTAGAGGTTATATGAGGTAGCGTTTATTTCAAAATATTGGTGGAGTGGTAGCCGCTGGTGACGTTATTGGTCTGGTGGGTCCGGTACTGAAATGGTTTGCATGTATCGGTCGTATAGTTTATATTTTGGATTATATATTTTAAATTCGCGTTCCAGAAGTACGTTTCAAGTGTTATTAGGATAAATATTTCAAGTGTAATTATAGAAATATGATCTTTATTTTCTTATTATAAAAAGGATGAAAAAAATATTTTAGCAAGAAAAAGAACAATTTTGGTTATAGATTAAGTTATATATTTTGGGTACTTACTTATTTCATAAAATAATTTTTATGATTTAAACACCTCAAATACTGATGCGTTATTTTCATTACAATTATATTTAACAACATGGAAAATATATTAATTCAAGATATCAGTTTCAAGTGAAATTTATTTATCCCCAATGAAACTTCGAAATGTTATAAGTTTGATTTTCTGTAAAAAGTGAAATAAAAACATTTTTTCAAAAAATCAAATTGACAATGTTTGGGAGTTTCATGAACGATAAACTAAAAGTATCACAAAGGCTCCATACACTTTCAATCTTACTTCACATTTAATTACTTTAAATAATATTATTAAAAACTGCCGGATGAACTGAAATACAAGCGAGTGAGGCTTATCAGTATCACTTTCTTGAGTTCTATTAATATCTAACAATAATTGGCGAGGAAAAAGGAAGTGGTAGGTTGTTGGCTGCAAGGTTAGAAAACGACAAAAAGATGATATTAACCTCGAATTGTGAAACAATATCTTCAGGAGGACTTCTATTTTCCATAAATGCAAGATTACAAATGAGTATCAACTGAGCGAACTGTAAGCTGCTTATCGTTGCACAAAAAAGTCCAGCAGCACAAGTCTAGCCACTGCATAAATGCCCATTTGAATTCTCCAACTCACACTAGTTTACTGCTGTATATGTTGTCGCACATTAAAATGAGATGATAGAAAATCATATAGATATTCCATGTGTACGGTATATATGTAAAACGAAGAGCTAGAGTAGTTCGATATAAATATTAAAAAACTTAAGAATCTTATGAACGAAATCTAGAGGCAAAATAGAGAAGTTGATTATTGAATTTGAATTGATTTTGACTAAATTGCTAAAGCTTTAAAAATGACAAATTGCAGGTGTAGATTTTATATGTGTATTTTTGTGATTTTAATGCATGCATGAAGATAGCAAAGTATCCGTTGATTGAAGATGTACTGCTAATGTTGCATTTTACAAGCAGAAAGAAGAAAGCTTAAAGTATTACAAGCTGCAAGAGTATTCAAAGCATATTTTTTAAAAGGTTATTAATTGGCAAATTGCTTTAGAATGACGTTTCAGATATACGAGTCGTTTTGTGTCACCTCGTGGTTATATCGACAAAAACTATAATATACAAAATTACTATAAAAAAGAGCTTATAAGTAAATAAATGTGCTTATAATACATTTGTAAATCCTAAAATACTTAAAATTCTGTTCATTAATGTTATGGGAAACCCCTAAACGGTTATGCTATGAGCAAAAGAATACTTAAAAAGGCTTAATAAAACTAATCAGATTGCAATACTTTTTCAAGATATTCATAGATAAATCTATTTAAAACTCTAGGGAAGATATAAATTATGTTAATCTTGATGACAACACATTTTAATGTAAGTTAATGAATTAGAGGTCTAGGATATATAGGGGTTTTTAAGAAGCTCATGCAATAATGTGATTAAGTGAAACAAGAATGCGTTTTTTAAAATAGTTTTAAAAATTTAACCGATTCAGAAAGAGATTTGGTATTTCCATCGAAACTTCGGTATATTTTTAATGCAATGTTTTCATTTTTTAATAATTCTTTTAATATTTCAATTTTTGGTAGATATAAATTTATTGAGAAAATAATTATATTGAAAACTAAAGACACAAAGACACGCGATAAACTAATTCTAGGCCAATGACGTCACGCCGAAATCAAACAAAGGAAGATAGGAACCGAGACTACCTATACAACACTCTTTACATTCTTTGGTGCAAAATATGATTCTTCAAATCACCAGACCTAACACCCTTGGATTTTTATTTGTGGAGGAGGAAAAAGTATATGAAATCGTTCTAACAAGTTTGGACGATTTAAGAACGAAAATTTTGACTGTTATAAATAATATTGAAGAAGCAGAAATAAGAAGAGTTACTACCATTTTGTAGCGTTGAATTATTGAATGTTTGAATAAAAATTGAACTAATATTTAGCATATGTCTAAATAAACAATACTTTACGTATTTTATACTTAAAATTTTTATTATAATGAAAAAGAAATAAATTATTTTAAATTTTTAGATGTTTCTTCTACAGATATCTAGAATATAAAATAGGTTATTAAACATATTTAAATCACTAATTTATTTATTGTTCCATTGTTTTCAATAGCCACCTATACCCATAGATGAATACACTACTATATAGATGGGCGACTGCCGTAATTTTTTAAACCGGACAGCACCAACTAACACCATTATGAAATAAAGTGTAAGCAAAGACACAAACCAAAGGTTTATTGCATGGATAAGGTTTATGTATTTACTGCATAATTAATGAGAAATTTATTACTTAATTAAAAATCATTTATATTTAAAAGTAAACTAATCCTTTTAAATAAAATGAATTCAGTACTTTCAAATGTAAATAATTTTTAATAAAAGCAACACAACATAAATGGTTATTTATGTATTAAGGAAAAATAAATAAAGCGAAACATTTTACTAAATAATTTTTATTTGAGTAAATAAAATCTAAAACAATTAATTGACAATATTTTTATTGACATGCATGACTTAAAATATCGAAACAAGGGAATAACATATGAAAAATCATATAAATGAGGTAATGAGCAAAACAAAGAAATTGATGCAAAAACTAATGACAAAAAATTAAATACCTTAACTTAGCTTATATTCTAATAATATTGTAATTTCTTGGACCAGATTTGAGGCTATAAAAATGTCCTAAAAGTAAACCATTTAAAATTTATAAAAGATCCAAATGCAAGTAAATTACCACTTTTAAATTTAACAGCAACACTGAAACCTTCAATTCACTGCACAATAACTTTTACTTCACTAACTTAATATCACACCTTAAAATTCACTTTGACACTTCCAATATAATTTGGCGCCAAAACACGATACGGGATATATAACAGAATCAACAAAAGTATAAAAGTACAGTTTCTTAATTAATTCAGGAGCTACTTTAATTTCCTAAGAAGTCCCATCTGTGTCCATTAGGATTTTGAACACTGTCAACAGTATATTAATGGAAGAGAACTGGCCATGACCTATACTTACCATAGCCTACCTTAATCAAATAAAAATATATTTTTTTTTATAGAAAATTTATAATTTAATTAATAACTTGAAAAATCAGGTATAGGGCATGTTTATACATCTGCTCTACAAGTTTAAGGGTGAATCGATTGCCGATATAAAATTTGGCACATTCCATTAAAAAAGAAAACAGATTTTGTCATTGTGATTAAATTTTTAAACCTCCTAGTAACAAATTTTTGAAGAAATAATTGAATATCTTAAAACCTATGAAACTTAAATAATAACAACTATGGTGCATTAGACTCAGAATTTGATGTAGAATTTAGAAATGCAATCCTAGTTGGTAGTTGCCATTAAAAAAATGAAGGTAACGTCGGTATTACCGGAAGTGTTGTAGTTCTAAAAAATATTTTACCTCCATTCGTCTAATTGACTATATATCACTGAATTTTTTCATATTTTTATCTCAAGTGGAAGTACAAAATTTTTTTAATGGTCCCGATAAAAAAATCGCTCTGTATATAATGTTATATTATTTATATTATTAATAATAAATTTAAAGAAACTTTATTTTTATAGAATACAACACGGTATCGTGTCATATAGCCGTTCGTATTGTAAAACAATAAGTATCACAAGATGTGTTGTAAAATTCTATTAATTTTAAATTCTATGAAGCAATTAAAAAAACTGATAATGCTTCTATGTCTTCTTATTAATAACTCTTCGGTCGCGAATATTGTGTAATTTTGTTTACAATAATAGGATGATGCATTATATTTTTCACAAACCTGTGCAGCAACGTGTCCTTGTTTGAGCCTTGGGAGATCTGTATGGCTCCAGTTACTGGCGGACCAAGGCAATACACTTCTTAAGTCCTCTCCGAATTTGAAATCCTTTAAACGATTATGAAGGAATTTTCTGATGTTCCATGGTAGATCATTGTGTCCATCGATTAAAGGGACCTCTTGCAATAACCTTGAAGCGAATTCGATCCTTTCTTCTAAACTAGCTCCGGCGCTGATTTTCAATGCCAATGGAACTCCAACGCCTGCAGCCGCTGCGAGAAGTAGAACAGTTGCGATAATCCACCAGTGTCTTGCAGAGAGATCCACCCCTGAAATAAATAAATAAAAGTATTAATACATAATTCAAATTTCTTTAAAAATTTTTTGTAAATCACAAAATATGGCTTAATTATTTCAATATAATGAAGTAACTGCCAGGGTAGTAATTTTAATTGGCCGTTTTGATAATACCAATGCTTAGAAAACATCATCCAAACTGGTAATGGAATGTTTTGAGACACTCAATGATCTCTACAGACAGAACAAGGTCACACTTGCCTAGACTCCAGGTAACTCTGACATTGAGGTAAAGCTGATGAGCTAGCAAGGCACGGAGCCTCTATGTCATTCATAGGACAAGAACCTGCCTTGGGTATCACGAAGAAATCTTGTCGTCCAGCAGTCAGCGATTGGATCGACAATAAACACAAGGAACACTGGCTAAACAGACCAGACGTGAACAACAGCAAGACCGCCATAAAGAGACTTGACTCCAATCGTGTTGTAGAACTACTGACATTAAGCAGGGCGCAGCTGAAAATAACTGTACGATTCCTGACAGGCTACAAGACTGGTAGGGAGCATCTAAGAAAATTGTTCTATACAACGGTGGCACCAGCCGTCGACTGTGTAGTACAGCACCGGAATCTGCTCTGCATATACTATGCAGTTGTGATGCGCTAGATCGCAGAAGACAGCTCATATTTGGAACAGGTAAAGTGGTACCAAATGATTTCTATATGCAACCCTTGAAGGACCTGGATCTCATCTCTGCAGGGGGTTATATCAAGGTTAAGTACAACTACAAGGGGCTACACAATAAGACTTATAGATTGCAGTGTATCCAGATCCAAAAGGGAGACGGCACCAATAGGAAAAAATACCAATATGATGAAATAAGCAGCAGCAATTATTGATTATTGTGGTCAGATAGTTTTTCATGTCTCCGGAAAATTTTAAATTTTGTACTTATGAAGTTTTGCAAATATTCTTTCGATATGGGCCATTAATTTTTTTTTGTCTTTGACTTTGTCCTTTCTTAGCAAATTAAAGAATACCTAAGCACTGACGCACATTATTTACAATTTTTAAATTTATTAAAGATGCTATACTTAAAATAAATTCTAATCATATCTAAACTTACAAACAGGGCTATTTTGTAATTCTGTGACTATACCTTTATCCAAAAGTTAAGCAACATTAGATTAAGTACAAGTAGTAAAAAATCTAAAAGAGGAATAATTAACGGAATTGGCTTAATTCTATAACCTATAACAGGCACTCTTGACGCTGAAGATGGCAAAAAAAATTGAAAAAATATTAAAGCGTTTAGAAATCAACCAATTTGAAATAGAAAATCAATTGCAATTACACTATTCAGCCAATAACAAAATAATCAAAAATGTTAATAACACCCTAAAAGATATTCAACATAACGAAGAACTTCTGAAATAAAAAATTATCAGTTTAAATAAATTATGTTTTGACTTAGAATCTGAAATAACCGGTACAATCAATTATTAGCATTGTACGAGTATAATTCAAGCTTTAGTATTCTGGTAACTCTAGAAAATTCAATATCATTCTATAAGTTAAAAACTTTACACCTAAGTTTAATTAAACCAACTGGTCTTTTAAATGAGTTACAAAAAGCTTCTCACTACTATAAAAAGAATTTTCTATTTGAACTAAAACTTAAAAACATCTTAGGCATCGAATCCATGGAAAAAATAAATCGCAAAATGGAACCAAACCGAATAATTTATTTCCTATATATTCCTATCGATTTTGAAATGCAATTTAATTTATCTTCACCCAATACCCACTAAATTTGAAACAGATTATTTCACCATAATACCAAATGTTAAAAACTTGCTAAAATTTGAAATCAAAGCATTACTAGACCTCTCGCAGACATGTGTAGAAAAAACAATAATCAATATCAATGTTCCTCTAATATATTAACCAATTGCAACACAACATGTGAAAACATCCTTCAAAGCGGCTACAACAGAATTCATCAAATTGAAAATATATGAAAATCATTTGAAAGTGATTGCACAGATAAGTCAATATATTGGAGTTTTCCACAAAAATGAGGAAAGATCGATCGGAAACACAAGTATTATCTGGAATTTAAATAATCAAGGAAAACCCCTGCAAAATTTTCTTCAAACGACAAGAAATCGAATTCCATCATAATATCATTTACCGGCAATATTGCTCTCAATCAAAATCTACATCCACTTAAAAGCTTCAAAATAGAAATAGAATTAAGGAACCTGAAACTTCAAGACATCACAGCCAATATTGTTGTGAGGGACTTTCAAACAGAATCAATTCATAAACTCCACAGTATTTGGACCATAATGCTTTACTTGCTCATAATAACAATTATTTTTACATGTTTGCTTAAAAAACACCTTAAAAAGAAAAAGAACCATCAGCATCAGAATCATCCCCAAGAAGCCTAACAACTTCCAGATACATGTTCTTTCGGAAGGCGAGAAGATACATACCCTTCCTATTCCCCCCCCCCCCCCCACCCCCGATCTTTGAATCCCCACCTATTCTGCATAATTAGTTTATATAATAGACAAGATCAATTAGAATTGTGGAATAACCTTTAATTTATGGTGAAACCATCCCTAGCCTGCTACCTTCCCAGAATCCTTTTACGTTACCATTCACCGTCTATAAATACCGTGCAGAAATCCTAACTCACTCTCTTTTACTTCTCACATTTACGGCGTAAAGTATTTACTATATTCTAACTGTTTTTCATATTTGTTTTGTGTTTTCATTTGCTATTGTTTTATTTTTGATCTGCATGTTTATTCTAATCATTCAATATTGTAGAATTCTTAGTGTTGTCCTCAACAATATTATTTTAACGTTTTCAAATAATTAAACCCACAATAGGAAAAAATTATTTTATTTATTTGCCGACGTTTCGATTATTATATACATAAACTTCTTCAGGGCTACATAAATATATGTTAATAATTGTGAAAAACTACTTATAGTCTATTTACCTAATATTTAAAATAATTAAAATTTCTTCTTTATAAAAATAAAAATAAAGTTAAAAAAAGACATTGACAAATGATAATTGGCAATTTAAAAAACAACATATTTGAATTTTCTAAGGTTACTTGGACACCCGCTACAAATTAATATATGATTTCATGTATATTTGAAATAAATACTTATTAAAAAGCTAATTAGCGATGATAAACTAAATTCATTTTTCGACTATTTAAATAAAATTAATAAGATAATTCAATTTACAATAGAAAAAGAAATTAATAACCAAATTCCTTTTTGGACGTTTTAGTAATAAAAAAAAAACGGAAAAGGTACCTTAGGACATACAGTATACCGAAAATCCACATATATAAAACGCTATTGACACGCTAATTCACATCACCACCCATTACAGATTAATTATGTTCCAAAATGTCTTATAGCCAGATTTATAAAATTGACTGACAAAAACCAAGAAGCCAAGAATTAGAAAATATTACATAAGCTTAGTAGTAAAAATTAGTAGAGAATATTATAAAGACAGACACAATGCCAGTATTTATAATCGAGGCAAATGAAAAAGCTGAAGGTATTTATAAAATCAATTATCTCAGTTGAATCAAAACAATTCTCCAAAAATACAATCCAGTGTCACCGCTGACAGCAAATAGGGCATCACTTAATTCACCTCCTGTAATACGAATATAAACATAGATGACCCACCAACTGTGCAAATTTTAGGTGATGCAGCTACCTCTAACAAAATAGAGGAACAAGGAAAAATATGCAAGAGAATCATCCTCAACTAAAGGTCCCAGATCTTACTCTCCACCAGTAACACCTAGCCTGAGCAGAAACAAAACCTACACTGAGCTCCTAAAGCGATCAACACAAACATATCCTTCATCTGCTCCAGCCTCTATAGATAATATCCTCTCAACTCCACTTGAACTTATTAAGCCCCTTTGATAAGTGATGTAGCGCCGATACATATTCTTACAACCCTATCTTGTATAACATGCTGTAAATGTAGAGCAGATAGAATCCATTCATAATAAAAAATAGAATCCAGAATACGCGTCTGCTATAAAAGGAGATTTTTAAGATACCTAGGATATCTTTTGGTAAATTTTATGTATTTTTAACCAATAATTGTCATAAAACGTAATATTTATTTTCATTGAAATCCTCGAATTTTTTCGTTTTCAAATTCATTCCTTATTTTGGAAGGTTAAAATAAAATGAGTTTTCTGTGAATAGCTTTAAAAACTGTAAGTTCTAATTCACTGGATTTTTTTATATTCATGTAGAATATTGCGGAAAAACTAAATATTTGACTATCTAAATATTTCGTTAAAAAATCACTATATCATTTATTTCTCTATTGCTTTCCATAGTCATCTAAACATTTCATAGCCACCTTAAATAAAATTTAAAAAAATATTTAATATTAACGGCCCTAAATGGCATTATACATAATAGTTTTTTATATAACATGGCATTAAAATGGCATTTTTTATTACGAGTATGGAGTATATTTTCCGAGGCAAAGGCCGAGGAGAATAACCATGCGAGTAATAAAAAATCATTTTAGTGCCGAGGTATATATTATATTTTTTCTGAAAGAGCTTAATATTAATTTTACAGACATTTAAAAATCCTGAAGTTAGATTAAATTGGAGTTATGCAACCAACAATACAGGTAGACTCATAAATAGATGGCGCATATTTTTTGTTATAAAAATGTTAAATTATTAATTTAGAACATAAAATTTATATAGAACATTGAATAAATGTTGTGCACTTGTCTCCCCTTCTTCAAACACAAAAATCTGACAAACCACATTTGTTTTTTAATGTTTTTATACAATGCAGTTATGCAACTAACTATATACAAATGAGTCTGTAAAATGTGATTTTAAGGACTCATTTGGGATATTTTACGGACTCTTTCAGAAAAAAATATTTGTTTCGTTTATCTACATTCCAAAACATAGAAAAACTTATGAAAACAATGCATACCCATTTTATATATCAATTATGGAAAATGAAACACAATATTAAACCCTTTTAACCTCTTAGTTAATCTAATGGATGACCTCGTTTCCCTTTCATTAATTATTGAATGCACACAGTATTTTTCTGCCCCGTAAAATTAAATTATATGAAGCGCATTGAACCCTATAAATCATCAATAACATTTCGTTATGAACCATCCACGTATGCATTTAATGTGGTGATGTATTTGGTTTTGAAATTTAATTAGAGCAATTGTAATTGCAGCGGGCGTCCGCCGATTAACGAGGGAGAAATTTATAGCAACGGTTCTACGTGCCCGAATCGAGTTGGATTCCCCGAAGATAGGTATAGGTAGACTCACGTCGTTGGAGATGTACTAATCCGTATTGAGATATCTCGCTGGTACCATACGCTCAGATAATGCTCAGAACTGGAGACACTGCTCAACAAATTAGACGTCCTGTTTTCGCAAAACTACGCTTGTTCAATTTGTACGGAATTACCAATTCAAATAATGCAGATTCACAAACGGCATTCTGAGTTGTAGGATTAGTAAGAAATTAATTAATCAAAAGATTAAAAGGAGGGAGATAAAAAAAGTTGCCAGAGCATTCATTCTTTTGTAATTATTTTTCACTTAATTAAAATAAGTAAGAAATAAAAATTACACTTAACTCGAGTAATATTGAAATCAAGTAAATTGATTGCTTTATTAGATAACTTAGGATTATAAACATTTTTATATTCCACAGTTAATTAATGATATAATGTTTATAAATGTATAAATTATAGTATTTTTGCAATAAAACATTCCAATAGATATTTTAAAATCGAATAAGTATTGATGCTTTAAAAAAGATATAAATTTACAATATATACATTAGACTGACACAAAAAAAATTAAAGTGTCTTTTCTTAAGGTGCTCTTGAGCAAAAATCTTTCATTTTATATTAGAAACACTCAACTAAATTTTGGTAAAAAAATATTAATTTTTAGAGGTCGCTAGTCGTCCTTTTATTCGAAAATATTTTTTTTTTTTTGTTAGGGGACAGTTGCGGTAAAAAGTTTTGCGCATCTACTTTATAAGTAGAATCTTATATTTTCAAAACAGCTGAATCCATTTCCGTTGATATGTAGATTAAACAAAGCATAGTTTTCATGGAATTTGCAAAATAATTGTAAAAAAAAACATTAAAAAATGATCTTTTTGAGCACAGACGCGACAAACTTGTGTGCCCGAAATAATGAATATTTCAAATTTATTTTACTGATAAAAAACTTCCCTGCTCCAGTGGGATTCGAACCCATGAATCGAGTACCATGCATACAAGTGTTACGCTGCATGGTAGCTCAGTGGTAGAGAGCTTGCTTCTCGTTCGAGAACTCGTGGGTCACACTGAAATTTTTTCAGTGGATTTGTGGTAAGTATCCACTCCTGTCACCATTCCATGTTGGGATACAATTAACATGGCTTCGTTCAGTTCTCTGGTTTCGACTGACAGAAGTAACAATAATCTGCTTTATACACAGGCATGTTGGTTGCCTAATCACAAGACGCCGCATAGAAAAACCAATGCTTAGGGAATGTTGACACCCGAATTCAAAGCCGGACTCAACATATACCATACGATAATGATAATGATAATGATCATACAAGTGTTAATATCAAGTTTTAAGAAATGTCGAAGGTTGCAGGTTCAAATCCTACTCCCGGTAGCATGTTTTTCAGATTTTTTTTTCGATTTTCTTCGTCTTACATGATCGGCGCGATTTCAATTTCGCCATCCCGCATCTCAATCAAATATTTTTCAGAACTTGGTGTTATCATCGGTAGCGAGATGCAATCCTTGCTTGTTGCATACATTCCCAAATCACATTGGGAGTAGAATACACAACAACACATGCATGCATCGATGTCAGATGAAATTTAAATTAAAGAAAGATGAAAGTATTGGAAATTGCTCGAATTTTTGCTTGGTTGGGTGTTTAATTTTTTTTTTTTTTGCTGTTAGCTTTAGTTTAGATCATTGTTAAGCTTTACAGAATAAAAATTATAGAAATTTTGTTGAGCACTCGCTGAAATATTTGTGAATAATAACAATGTCAAAAATACACAAGGTTAATTTCACAATCAATTTTATTAATTTAAAACCTTATATAAAACAGTGTATTCCAACATCTTGAAGAAGGAAATAAATTCCGAAATAGCTATAAGGTTTTAAACTAATAAAATCGATTGTGAAATTAACCGTGTGTATTTTTGATATTTATATTATAAATTATTTTCTTCTGTAAAATCTGGCTGTAATGAAGTGGGACAAAATCGGTATATTCAAAACCAACAAAATTTCAGAATTCATAGAATCTGCTTAACCTGAAA
This sequence comes from Coproporus ventriculus, assembly GCA_027574865.2. Taxonomy (NCBI): domain Eukaryota; kingdom Metazoa; phylum Arthropoda; class Insecta; order Coleoptera; family Staphylinidae; genus Coproporus; species Coproporus ventriculus. The sequence continues at coordinate 23,916 of JAODAH020016641.1, read as the reverse complement.
ACCTCAATATTGATTCCAAAATCGTAGTACTAAATAACATTTTCTTAATCATAATGAGGTTCCGCCATATTTTCATATGTCTAAAGAATAAAATTACAAATGGCTGAATAATATTTTCCTGTATCAGTATTCGGAAAATTTGAATTCATTACAGGTACGAAAATTCCCATAATAACTAAATGTGAAAAATATTAACATAGAGAACTATTTTAAATAATTTTTTCATTGCTGCAATATGGTATATACGTTCCCTTTAGTTCAAATATCCGATTGGATTGGCGAGAGCGACAATATTTAACTTTCCCACTTTGAGAATTCTTATGTTCATTTTAAGAATTAAATTGAATTGAGCAAGTTGTTTCGTTCACAAAAGTCTTATGAAGCAGTGTATCAATTTTAATTAAAAAAAATATGGATACCAGTAACATTGTAAACTTTATTTCATACATACAGGATGAGAAATATCGTAATACTAATAATAATTTCAACTTAATTCTAAAATATATATAACGAAAGTCAGGGGCGGTAAAAAGGGTAGGGTACGTAGTTGGAATGGTATGGGTAACATCTGTGGCGAACCGTTCAAAAATATAAAAAAATAAGGAAACAATTGAAAAGGAATAGAGTTAGGGCAGCTTTCTAATTTAAACAATAACTCTACATGAAAAAAGGCGCAATGTCCACTTATAAATACTTAAGGAGCCGTAACACAAGTGTTAAATAGTTTTCTTTTTATATTTACGAGAATTTTATCCATGACACTGACATTTGTTGGTTAATTTTCTTGGTTATACTTCACTACTGCCAATCTGGAAATAAATGATTCACTAATTTTCACAATCAAACGGCTACTTCAATATTAATTTGATTGTTGAAAAAAATCAAAGAAGAAAAGTATCTTTAATATAAACATCCGCTTTGAGAAAGCTGTCATTGATCCAATATTTGATAATATCTCATCTAAAATCATTTACATAATCAACCCCTTGGAGGAATTTATGCACCCTCTATATCCTCTTCACCCCACTGAAACAAGTAATCCTCGCCGGATAATACATTCATAGCTGACTTCTTGATATTGTATGACACTTTGCTAAATTTAGCCGCATACTGGCTGGATGCATTGTCGCTATATTAAAAACGATTTGATGACATCTCATTCCATAATAACGTTCAATTAGCAAAGGTGCGCGTTCTTATTAATAACACTTTCGAAATTTTATAGCATCAATCCCGTTGAGTACTAAAAAATTCGTAGGTGAGTGCAGTTTATTTTCAAGTTGAGAATTCTTACCTACTTTTAATATGACCTGATGATATTTTTCCCTTTTTGAGTTTAATATCTCGAGAAGTTTATTATCCATAGCTGCTCTGGATGTAAGAAAGCGTTACCATTAAATAGTTTCAGTTGTTTTTACTGTTATCCAGAATTTTAAGACCGGTAAACTAGTCCTGCACGTCTGCTTTATTATTCTATGTACAGATAAAAATACAATATATCTGGAAGCTTTACGAGCTTTAAGTTTTGAGACTCAATGGAAAACAAATAAATAAATTTGGATGTTACTGTTTTCTTGATTGTTGTCTAGATGAAATTATTACAAGTCCTGGCTCTAATATTTTAGAGCATAAGTTATTTTTTATGATATTTTTTTATGAAGGAAATTTTACTTTTATCACTGATACATCCAAACGTTAAAAGTTTATAGTCAAACCAAAACAATAATAATAATAGTTTTATTGACGTAATAGGAATTTACAAAGATCTAAGACTACATTGCAGAAATTCATTTTATGAATAAAGTCACATTCACAGAGTACAACAAAGAACAGAAAATCCAAGCAATAAGGATGATAAACACCATAAAGAACCTAAACAGACCAACAGTAATTTGTGCACATACATTGTTCCAACATGTATCATTTTAATATTGCTGTTATTCCATTCCTTGAATTTGATCTTTTTTGTGCATTTTAATGCTTGGTATCTGACCTCACACGGTTTTGAGCAATATTTGCATCGCTATTCTTGGTTCCAGTGATGGACCGTAGAGCATCGCATATTAAGTGATGAAAATTATGGACGGTCGTTCGACTTACCTTCCTGCGATTGGCACTCTTCCAATTATCTGATTTAAAGGGCGGTTCCTTAGCGTAGTTATTTTCCACGAAGGTCTGGTTTTAATCATCTTTGTATTTTACGTACTTCTCCATCTCCTGCTTATTGAATTTGCAAACCTTCATAAGATCATCTGTGAAAAAGCACAAGCCGACCATATGTTGACATAGGTTGTTTGACGTCTTATTGTGCAATTGGTTTAATTTTCTGTTGAAACAATATATGTGCACTACCTACTGTTGGTCTGCTTAAGTTCTTCATGGTGTTTATCGTCCTTATTGCTTGGATTTTTCGTTCTTTGTTCTGCTCTGTGAATGTGACCCTAGATAGGTCTACAAATGTTTTATCTTGACTTGATTCTCTTCATATTTAAATATGTCCATCTTTACTAATCTTCCCCTTCCCCTACTGTAAATGACTTGATAGTCCGCGTACATAAGCACTTTTAGATTAATTGTTCTCTCATCGATTTTCTTTGGCATATCAGCAGTGTACTATATTAGTTCAGTCGTTGTACCAAAATACATAAAAATCAACCATAAAATTTTTTATACAGAAATTTTATGGTTAATTTTTATGTATTTTGGTATGCTGAAAATGAATTAGTGGTTAAAAGTTGTCGCAAATTACCGCATTGCAAGATATTCGCAATTTTTATGAAAGATAGTCATTTTTTCATGTTTTCTTGAAATAACAAAAAAATATCTCCAATCATGTGTAGATTTCGAGGTATTTCATTGCTTCAGCTAAAATGAACACCGCGTATATGATCCACTGGGACATTTGGGATCTATTGTATTTAAATTTAAAATAATTACGCAAAAATTATGATAGAGTGGAATTGATAGGTACGATGTGACACCTAATAAAATCTTTAATTAGTGGAATTAACTGAGATTTGAATTAAACAATATCGCTAAAATAAAATTTTCACGAAAATCTATTATTGACAGGTACCGTGATTTGCAACTTTAGAGGGTTATGGGTGTCCGTTATTTAGTCCTGTTTAAATATTTTACATTTTTGTTGCTAATTTGATTCTTTGGTACTAAAAAGTATCTATTTCTTGTTTCTTCCAAACTGATCAATAAAAATTGAAAAAACTTATAGTGCAACTACCATAATCGATGTAAAATTTTCTATAGATTACAAATTTATGACTTTTGTCGTTTAAAAATTTTTTTTTCAAAAATTTTCGGAAAATTTCTGAAAATGTTTTTTTATGGCGAAAATCATAAATTTGTAATCTATAGAAAATTTTACATCGATTATGGTAATTGCACTATAAATTTTTTAATTCTTATAAAATTACGGCCGTGTTGCATACCCGTATTTACATAACCTATTTGAATTGTTTTCAAATTAACAAGGCGCTTATCAATAACATTTGCAGTGCGGCCAACATACGTAAAAATTAACAAAAAAAAATTATTTATTTAAATAAATATGGAAAAAGTAGAAAAAATATCATATATAATTCAAATCAATTTGATTTACTTACTGCAGCAAAGTAGTAGTTGATCTTCCAAATCTTTTAGTAGTAAATGCATAATAAGGGTGTAATGTATCATTGAATTGTACGCCGCTAGTGTATGCAACATAGGGTGGATTTTATGAAATAAAACTGTGATATTAGGGGAAATTTAGTTTTCTATCAATTTTATGGTTGAAATTATTATCTTTCGTTAGTGTTATACTATATCAATTCTTCTTTTGCAGTAAACTGTATCTTAGAGCTCAGTGAGTTAGGAAAAGAAAGAAAATTATTAAATTGCTTGTCTGAACCTGGGATACCCTAAATGTTCAATAACATATAATTTTTAAATCGCCGTTTTATATATTCATTTATTTTTATTTGAATTTACAGTGTTTTGTGATTCAAGATATCCCCGCCTGAATTCGCATCTTTTGGCTTGTATTCCCAACCCAGTTTTAAAGTTCATAACTAGCGAAACGCGAAACTATTCCATTGCAAAGTACTCGGTCATGCATGAGAACACATCGAAACTTCGTACCAAGCAAAGAGACTACAGTTATCCATTAGAAATACATTGTTTGAGTATACATTGTTTGAGATGCCTTCACTTACACAACACATTAACTATTCTCAAGATTACAAGTTGATTCCTGAATCCATCAAATTTACAACATTATCTTTTTTTGGAATGGTGTTGTCGTATAAGCGATTCTATCAATAAATTTTATTGGGAAATGTACAAGTGGTTATATAACAATAAGCTAACACACCGAATTTATTTGTCAACTTGATGAATGGACGGTTTAGTTCCGATAGATTTGACAGGAAGGAAACAATAACAGGGGGAATTTTTCATCTATTTACTTTCAACATTGTGATTTTTGTATAGGTATTACTGGGATTGAATTATTTGCTAACTTTGTAATGAATAAAGCTTTACTTAAATCTACGTTTGTTACCATTTTACAATCAAAGAAAATTTACGGATCCGGATATAAATTGCATAAGCTGCTATAAATCCTTATGTCCAATAATGGTCAAGCAGATTAATTGCCTCCGCAACATTACAATTCTCTCTCAAAGAACGTCATGACTATTATCATACCATATCAAGTTTATTATATGGGAATTTATTATGCCAACATCCGAAAGCCCCTGTGAACCACTTTAATGTTCATTAGGGAGTAACTTTACTTGGATAATTTTATTAGTATTAGTTTGCAAAAGCTAGCTTATTAATTATTTATTATTTCAGGGAGAATAACAAGTTGTACATTTGTTGTCAATTTATTTTATAAGAACTAATAACAGGGATGTCCATATGAAAACATTAATTAAATTTAATTATACTTCTGACCCATTTTAACGTGTCCTAATTTATCGCGAACTCAACTAACAATGCAATCTAGTATTAATCATTTTTAGTGTTTCATCCAAAACGAAGCTCTGAAGTTTGCTGTCCTATTGAAAACATTCAAAATTAGAACTGGAATAGAATCTTTCAATAAAGTTATTTATCAAATAAATATTTCTTGTCTTTCTATTTCATATAGTAATATTACTTCAATGAAAAGTACCAGCATCTAATAAATTTTCAAGTAGATAATAAATTGATATGCGTTTTCTGTTCTATTTTACATATTTCGTTTTCATAATTTCTAGCCGAAAATGCGAACTCGCGTACTACTTATAGGTTTTATTATTCTTTATCTATTTTACAAAACTCAAGTAACTTACTGATATCCGTTTGCACCAACACCGCTTAAACGTTAAAATTGCCTAAATTTCGTTTAAGACTTAGAATGCGTTGCACTACTACGTTTAAGGTGAGAACGAGATTAAGTCTCGTCTCTCCACATCGAGATGAGATTGGCCTTCTTCTCGGTCTCGTATTCTCGCTAATTCCCTTTATGGATAATATAAAGTATAATATATAAAATTTAAAATATAATTGCGCGAAAAAAATTTCACTGTATTATATTAATTTCTTTTTTATTTCTGAATAAATCAAACGAAATAAACATAGATGATGATTTTTGTTTTGAAATACAATAAATATAATATGGTTACACATACGCGTTTATACACTCAGCAAATCAATGCATTCATTTGTTTTCTTTTTTTATTAGTAAAGTCTCTGTTAACGTTTTTTTTTTGTCAGTATAGGACACGCTCACGCACACAAGTTTAGGACTTTTTATAATTATTTCAAAATTTGCTTTAATATTTACATTTTTATAAAATTAAAATGAAACGTGTAGGTTCGGAAAGTTGCGATAGATTGAAAGAAAAACTAAAAGAAATTAATAACAGTAATTTGAACGATGATAATGTTGACGAAGATTTTATCAGAGCAGTAGAAAATGTTGAAAAAAAAAAACTATTGAACAAGGTGGTGAGTTTTCACAAAGTTTTGTTTCTGGTGAATTTGTTGTTTCCGAAACTGACTCCAAATAAGTTAAATGTGAAATAAATTCAAATAAAATAAAACTTTAATTAAGGGTCGGTCTCTAAAACATTTTACTTCCCATATAAAATTTACTTAGAGACTAAAGCAATTTACTCTATAGATTTCCGTCTTATAAAAAAACAAATAAATTTAATTATTATCTCTCGAATAAATTGATATTTCAATGCATGCAGTTGTCAATACAAACGAGAGAAATTAATATTGGTTAAATTTTGATAGGAATATAAAAATACTTAAATATCTAGTAAATCGAAATCACAACCGTACTTCCTTTTTAACTTAATCGTCTCTTCCTTGAGTTTCAAAATTAACCTTTTCTTTATAATTTTGAAATGTCTCTACTTAACTCCTCCTTTTCTTTTCTTCTTTCTAAAATTGTGTTTCTTACTTTTCTTTTACAATAAAATATACCGGGTCTCATTCTTCTTGGACTTGGCCCGGGTTCCCCCTCCGTTATATTGACCAGTTCTTCAATTGGATTTGATTCTTCTCTATTATTTTCAATATTATTCTGTCCTGAAGTTTGACCACAAATACCATCCAAATGAGCATCATTGTCGTATATATTTAAATTTTCTTGGCCAAATGTTGGGCAATTTAATGCCAACACGTTTCCCCAAATACCATCCATTTCAATATTAATGTTTCTTCCTCCAGTTTTATACATTTTCATTTTTGCATTCGTTTTGTTCTTTTTGGTATTTTTGAAGTAAAACATCTTAAGCGGGGGTGGAAGTGAATTTTAAAGGAAATGACACAGCGGGACGGAATCTATAACGGATGTGTGCCACGGACGTGTGCAACGCAAGTTGGCAGCGGAAATGGAAAAAATCGAAAAATAACGAAAAAATTAAAAAATTCCCAAGAAATTGAAAAAAGCAAAAAAATTAAAAAAATGAAAAACTCTCCAGAAACCAAAAAAATCAATAAATTAAAAAAAAATTTAAAAAGGGAAATTGTTAAAAGTGTAAATGTTACATGTATAAACGTCAAAAGTGAAAATGACAAAAGTGAAGGTTGCTTAAGATTGTTTCATGTAATTTGAGGTTGTCAAAATTTGTTTAAGGTTATTTGAGTTTGTTTAAGATTGCTTAAGGATGTTTGAGGAAGTTTAAGGTTGTGTCAGATTTTTTGAGGTTGATTAAGTTTATTTGAGGTTACTTAAGGTTTTTTGCAATTGTTTAAGGTTGTTTGCGGTTATTTCAGTTTGTTTAAGCTTTTTTAAGCTTGGGCTCCTTTATAACTATATTATTATTTAATCGATTTAATAAAACATGTTTTGTGATGCTTGATAGTAAAAAGGTTGATTAATTTACTTTTAATCGTTAAAATATCAAGTACTTTCAAAGTTTCGTTCAATAATTATCTAACGATCAAAGCAGGGAAGAAGGCTGAAAATTGCGTATACTACTGGACCAGAACGCTCTTAGAACCAGCCAGGTTGTAAGTGAAATAAAAATGCAATAAAAATGGAAGGTAAATGTAGCTTCTTCAGGTGATTTCATCTGAAGCCACAGTGTTGGTAAAACATATGTAGTGCATTTAAATATACATTTTTAATACTAAAAACTTGCATTTTTATTTCACTTACAATATGAAAATTATGTTAATCAAAAAACAATTATATAACTAGCCAGGTGTCTACTCATACAATACGGTCTTCTTCAGTTCTTCTGGGCTGAAGTAGTAAATACTGCATGCTATGTCAGAAATCGTTGTCCGTCGAGAAGTCTAAATGGAAGAACGCCGCTCAAATTATTGTGGGGAAAAATTCCAAACATTAACAAATTAAAAGAATTCTGAGCCCAAGTATATTGTCTGAATCGAATTTATAGAGATATTGTTGGGAGAACGGGAATCTTCATCGGTCATCAAGAAAATCAGAAAGGATTCCGAATTTGGCACGTAGCAATTAGAAATTTCTTTCGATGTTTTTATGAAAAGCAATGATGAATTTCAATGGAAAGTTATTGATGAGTCCTTATCGAAGAAAAACCGGAGAACATAAAAATTCCTAGAAACAGAAAAGGTTATTGAAATTATAAGGACAAAAATAGCGGTAGATGCACAAAGGAAAATCAGAATACGTTAATTAGATGTCTCAATTGCATATTTAAATGGAAACTTTAATGAGGAAATTTTCATAGAAGCTCCGAAAAACTTAGCAGAACTCCTTCAAATTATAGTAAAAGAGAAGACACATCTAAGTCAAACAGCTGCTGACATGCTGTCGACATTTAAGAAGTTCGATTTAGTCTGTCTCCTATAATGCAACAAGTAGTAATTGCAAGAACAATTATTATTACTTAATAAAAATCACTCCAACACTTTGTTATTAACCAGATATTAGTGCACAAAAAAGTGGAACGAAAGAGAAATGCAGCTCTCTTCATATATTTTCTTTTGGTCGAATGAAATGCATTGAAAATATTTACATTGCATTTATATTGTATCTTACAATTACTGCGATATTAAAACCATACAATATATTTTTTCGCTATTAATATTAAAAAGGAAGTTATTGCGTGAAAAATACAAAAATCCCTGTACATTTCCCATTTTTGTAAATTCTATTAAATAAATTCAATTAAGCTTTTTTAATTTACTAGACAAAGCAAAATATTTGTACAAGGTAAATAAACTATACTGTATATTTGTGGAAAGCCCACACAAAAATGTAATTTTAAAATGAAACAAAAGTTATCAGACCACTAACTTCCTCTCTAAAAATATATTTTTTTACATTGAAATTTTTAGTCTGCAAATTAAAGATTAAAGGAAAAAAAACGGATTTAGTCGAGTAGAAATGAAAAGGTAATAATGGAATCTTGAAATGCTGCAATAAGAAAAAAGAAAGGAGGAAGGAGAAGGAATCTTGAAAAAAATCGAATGTTATTTGGAAGTATAGTCGGATTGTGAGCGCTTAGATCGCCTGCATTAAGCTCCAAACTCGCCCTTTCCTGCAAAATCAGACTGGAGCCATTGGCCACGGACAATAGAGTGTGTTTGTTCTGGGTACCAAAAGACCTGAAAATAAAAGCTAAACTTGGAGAGGACCAACTTAATCAAATCATCATCGAACTATTAAATCATATTAAAAACAATGAAGTCATTTTCATCTTCGTCAATCATGAGAGTGTCTCTACTAACACAACTCAGGCTTAACCTGTTACTGCACATTCTTGAAGAATTCAAACCACTCTTCCTGCACTCATAGTTACGAACGGATTCGTCTTTGCATGCTCACTTGATGAGAGATAGTGGTTTTTGTGGAGCAGCGGGATGCGTTGTTGCATGTTGTCTTAGGTGTTTCCCGATGTTCGTTCACTCTCACGCAAGCAGGTTCTTTTTCTCATTGAGCCACTGCTGCACCTGGTGGTAAACGCTGAATGAATGTTGTGTGGAAGCTGCTGAAGTGGGGGAAGTGTAGCCAATTTAAATTGTACATTACAGGATGTTTTGAAATTACCTGCGTAATAATACTGGTAGCCAAGAGAATCTAGATCTTCAAAGTTCTTTGCTCCAAACATGGCAACAAGAATATGCTTCCTAGTATCAGAAACTACATTAGGGTCTGCTTTGGGGTCGTTAAAGACAAAAAGCTTCGTGCGAAGAGCCTCGTTGGCCTGAACTTTTCTTATTTTTCCCATTGTTGTAGATAGTTGAGACCTTCTTTATATTTCCTGAACCGTTGACTTTATCGTGATTATGTACGGAATCATTTTTTTAGAAATTTAATGTAGATTATTTTTGTGTAGAATAATTTTTGCGCTACATCCCACAGTATTCGAGATATTTGTGAGAAACTGCGAAAACTACAATTTACCTACTTCTAAATCATATTTTTAGAACAAGCGTTTGTTAGAACTAAATTGAGCAAAACATTAAATAACCATCTAGACAAAACCCCCAACGCTTATAAATCTAGCATATACCAAATAAAATGTAGCAACTGCGATAAAATGTGTATCGGTAAATCGAAATAGGATCAGTACACAAATTTAACATTAAAAATGCTACCATTGTAACATTTTCAAACAGCCCTTTTCTAAATACATTAAAAGCAATTTACATGAAAAAATTATCAAAACGATTTACTCATCATTGACCTAACGCCCTTGAATGAAATTTTATTAAAAGTCATTAAATAGCGGGATTTACCTTAAACGTTCCACCCTGTTCAATATCACTGTTTCTGTATTATAACGTAATTTGTTAATCCTGTTACATGTTTATAATATAAGTTCTGTAGTTTTTAAAATATTCTGTTAGTTAGCAATAATGATGAGTACATTGTACTCAAAATCCTAGTATTAGCCTATTTTACTTTTACTGAAGTGGCATTTACTCGTTTTACTGTTATTATGTGTATACCTATTAGGTATTAAACATTAAACATAAAAATTATCGGTGAGATCAATTGAATTTTGTGGGTTTGTAGAAGATACACTATTGGCAACGAGATTTTTAGGGTGATTTACTTACAATGATCTGTCAATACATTTCATTTTGCGGTTGCTCGTGAGTTTTTAAACGCAATATATGAAAATCGCTAGATTTGACAAGGCGGACTTAACTTGATACTCTACATTTTGTATAACATTGGTCAACAGTGGTTTTGTTGACCTTGATATGAAAGTAGTTTTGAATAACTTTATGCCTACAATTTATGAAACTATGAATGATTTTGGAATATTAGCTCTGATTTTGTTCTGAAGAGCCCACTGTTAATTATTATGTGTTACCATGTATTCCAAAAATGGGTCCACGCTTATAGCTGCTTTAGTAATGGTTTAACACTCAATAAACCATACATATTTTTAAATCGGATGAAAAATCCTACAACTTGACGAACAGGATTTTTTCTTGGCGTCATCATATACAGGTGATGAAATTTTTCAAATAGCATGGTATATTTTTTTCCATCGATTCTGATGGCAAATTTTACGCTCTTTTCAGTGGTATAAATATTTCTTAGGGTTATGTTATAAAATTTCCAGGATAAACCCAACAGAAGTAATTCCAAGTAATGGGTTCTGGAAGCAATATTTGTTTAAAAAAGCAATAGTTTACAATTTTTAACCTGAAAACACTTAAATTAAATGTGTTTATAGGTTAAATGATTGTAAGCAAATGTTTTTCTTTTAACAAGTATTACTTCCAGAACCCCTTCTTGGAATTACTTCTTTTGCATTTATCTTGGTAATTTTATAACATAACCCTAGGAAATATTTATACCATTGAAGAGAGCGTAAAATTTGCTATCAGAATCGATGGAAAAAAATATACCATGCAATTTGAAAAATTTCATCACCTGTATATGATGACGTCAAGAAAAAAAATCCTGTTCGTCAAGCTGTGGGATTTTTCATCCGATTTAAAAATGTGTATAGTTTATTGGGTGTTAGATCATTATTAAGGCCGCTATAACCTGTTTTTTGAAAAACACAGTATAAGATACGCCAAAACCATAAAAACCAGAGCCAATTCAGTACTTTCATAAATATGTTCGTAAACTGGGTACTTGAAAATATAGAAATCCGCAGAGATATCCAGGACAACAAAAAAAAATTTTTTTTTTGTTGAGCTGTGTAATTAATCTTTAGAGCTACATGTTATTGTTTTCTTAAATGCTTTACCGAGTTTGCTTTTAATTATAACTAATTTAATTCCATAGTGCAGAAAATTAAGAGATTTTATTTAGTTTATTTTGGTTTTCTGTAACCGGTGTTACGTCTGTTTGACTCTATGTCAAATTGTGAATTACATTCAAATTTAAAAACATTTTATATAACTACAAAGAGTGATAGTCTATAGTTTTATACTTCGTCTACAATTAGGATTTCTTGGAAAAATAGTGAAACAAATCTAGTTCACTTAGAGACTAAATATTCAATACATTTTTACAACTTCTTGTTGAGTGATTATCGAAGAAATTATATAATGGGAAAAATACTTCCCTCTTCGATTTATATAATTTAGCTACTGATGCATATATTTCGGGCTCCACTTGCCCATAAACGTAGCAAATTAAGTAAATATAATACGAATTGGTAAATTTATACAATTTCTTAAAATTAGAACCATAAATTATGATATAAATACAATAGGCAATAATTCCACCGTAATCCTTTCTTTGTATCTCAAATAACATTTAATAACTGATCATTTAAATGGTTTAAGTTTAATTCATTAAATTATATAATAAAATTTCTGAGGTGAAAAAATTCAGTATTTAAAAACAGATTTTCGTGCAGAAATGAGCAAAAATACATCTTCATATTGTTGAAGCAAATTACGATGTTGCATGGGAAATTCTGAAGAAAAATACTAATATAGACTATTCGTTTTATCATTTCTTCGTGATACGTTGCTAGATGCTTCAACTTGCAATAATGAAAATGTCCACAAATTAAGAATACTATGGAACAACAGTCGAGTGTCTAGAACCAATGAAAATCTAAGAATGGAATAACGAAACATAACAGCTCACCAATCTTAACGAAATTAAAAATCTCGAAAATGTAAACGAAGATTTTAATCATTACAAGCAATAAGAGTGAACTCAAATCAAATTATTCGCAGGCACCTTTAATTACGAAGCAATCAAAAATTTCATTTGTTGCAAAGAATCACATATTCTATATTTGTGTGATAAGTTTAAAAACTTTTGCTACAAATGAAAGAATTCAGTTCTTTCGAAATAAAGACTTATGAAACAATTACACAACCCACGATGATGAAGAATCATGCGAGAATCACAACAAATATAGATTCTGCTCAAAAAATAATATTTTCTTCTTCATCTGAAAAAAAAAAAAAATAAATAATCAACAGAATAATAGTTAGCCAAACTCATCAAAAAATCATAAAGTCATTTATAACTTTAGAAGCAGCCCAACTATTACGAATACCTCGTAAAAAAAACAAAGCAAAAATTTACACGAGTTGGAGAAAAGAAAGAAATGGCCTACTGAAGAATATAATTACAATTAGCTCCAAGATTCGCAAGTTAATTCATCTGCAGTATATTTTTTAATCCTTCCTCAACTTACCAATATTATGAGTGAAAATCCTGTAGAAACAGTTAATGTCAAACTTTGGGATACTGTTATTTTGGTAGATGCAACCATCAACATCTCTGGTGCAATTCTCGGTGCAAACAAATATGGAAAATAATCTTGGAAGAAAACAGCCGATGAAAGATCCAACATCACGCATTTATAAATTGCTAGCTTGGTAACCTACACATAAAGAGTAAATTTTGGGAGTTAGAAGAAATTTTGTTGCCTCAACATTTAAGCGTAGATAACAAAGTTTGTGGAAGAATATTCACTAAAATAACAACATGAAATGAAGACGGAACCTTACACAGTTACGATATACCAGCAAATCAAAATTCACCTAGAAGATAAACCATATTAAATTATTTTAGGACGATCAAATCCAAAGTAAAAACTTCGAGAATATACTATAACTATAGTTACGTATGGAATAGATACAGCTTGATATTTGGCTTTAAGAACATTACAGCAATCTGCTATTGACTAAAGCTCAAAATACCTTGAAGCATCGACAAAAGTAGAATTTGAAACAAAATATAAAACATTTCTAAAATCTTAATCAGTGAATAAATGTAAACTGATAACTTCATTTTAGAATTATAATACATAGCTTATTCCCCTAGCAAAATTTTCACATAGCAGGGAATGATATATTTTTGAATAATTGAAATTTTGTAGAAAATTATATGCATAATTTAGATTTTTACACATGTACAAGTAGTGATAAAATTCTAAAAACCCCGGCATTTTTTTTTCAAAATATAAATCATATTAGGATTGAGCAACAAAGTACATCGATTTTTATGTGACATTCCTTTTCTATCAAAAATATTCCAGAAAATACCCATACTTATTTTAGAAAACAGAAATCCCGTAGGAAAGCAACAAACATCATTCATAATTTTTTATTATAATGGCATATTTTCCACACTACCCATATTCAAATTTAACCTAACACAAAAATCCCCTACAGATCGATCAATAATCCGTAAATGAGTGCAAAGTTAGTGAATTTTCATTTGTCAAACAGGAGGGTGCATTGTCGATGATTTTGGTGGAGGCACAAGGTCATTGAAGTAAATACATGCTGCGAGATTTTCAAGAGAAACTTAACAGCTTTTGTACTAGGTGATGATTTGTGCGTTCTTGAGGCAGTAATGGAAATATAGATTCACATGCGATTTTTAAATACTGGAAACTGGATGCTACGGACGTCACATTATCTGTTGTTCCGTTGATATTTTATATCATAACTTGTGCGTGTTTTGCCTATTGAATTTATGGCATTTCCTCCAGTTTCAAAATTATTAGAATATTTCCTGTAACACACACGACCTTTAACTTATTCATAATTGTGGTTTTCTTTCCTTCATCTCACACTCAATTCCCCATTATTACTTGTTGACTGATCTTGTGCAGGCCTTTGGTAACAAAGTAATAAGAGTTAATTCGCAGGATTTAAAACAGAAGTTAAAACAATTTTATTACAGCAGAGAATCGTGTTTACAAGCGGCTGCGGATCGAAAATCCACCGAAACCTTGATTATACAAAAACATTTGGAGGTTTAACAACTTCCTGTTGCAAGTTTGTAATTTCGTGGTTCCTCATGGCGGCAGATATGTTATCTATATACGTTCTTTTAAAATGGCGGATTACAATGCTTTTTTTGTTTAGAGTATCCAAACTTAATGTTATTTACTAGCTCACCTAATGACTCATTTAGAGCAATCTCTTCGCTGAAAAATATGTACGTATACATATAGAACGATACAAAATATAAATAACACATATTCCTTTTTTTAACTAAGTACATAAAACAAGATAGTTTACACAAAAAATAAATTGTCAGTAAAATAAAAGTTAATATAAACAGTCATATCACAAAACGTAAAACTAAAGATAAACTACATATAACTTTGTATAACAACTATAAAACAGAATAGGTACATAAAACTTACATAAGAAAGGAACTAAAAATAAATATAATACGATATAATTAAATGCGACGTAAATAATTTATTAATTAATACTATATTTTATATATTTTAATAAATCCTGAATGTGAATTAGGACTGGAGAGAAGAGCAACAGGTGGCATGAAAATTTATTTTCTTTCTGATTTTGAGTATTTAATTCATATTTATAGCTCGATATTCCTACATTTATTCGATGCTATTACGAAAACACTTTTATTGATTAATTGTTAGATTTACCCACGTATACTTACAAGTATCTATCAATATTTCTCTTATAATTCTTTTCGGCGGAAACTTTTCCCGAAGAACAAGTGTTGGCACATTTAAATTGAATTTATTCCTTCATGACACTACTGCTAAACTAAATTTAAAAGGCCAGACCAAAATTCCGTGCTTAAAACCCTTCACTTCTTCCTGAAGAATGTAGTTGGTTCAAAGGAGATGAGCGCTATGAATTTTCATGGTACCATGGAGAGCAAGTACCTGCATTGGTGGAGGATATTGTGATCTAAGCTACTAATTCAGGCGTCGATGCCGGAGAAGCAATAATAATAGTAATTGTAGAAGGGCGATCGTGATAATTTGATAATATTTATTTTTCATTTTTAAAGATGAGGAATCCGATATCTACAGCGCCTCTGAGGCGGAAATATTCACCGAATCCTGCAATGAAGACGAAATAGAGAGCTAAAATTGGGGTGGTCTGGCAGGGTTTTAAGCACGGAATTTTGGTCTACCTTTATAAATTTAGTTTAACAGCAGTGTCATGAAGGACATACTTAATTCTTTGCTTTGACACGATGATTCTAAAACCGACCCCCCCATCCTTAAGCATACCCAATCGGTATGCCAATTGAGTTGGTACATTATCGATATAAAATCTTATATGAAATCAATTTTCAGCTTTGGAACGATGAGTTACGCACAACCAATTTTAAGGGTCCGGCCTGCCAGACTTCGGTTTTCATCATTAGTACGACACTCTTAAGGACATATGAAAAATTCAGTCTACAAAATCAATTCACGTCATGTTTTCGAAAAAAAATGCATAGTTTTTCATCAATACACAAACAACCGCAAAAAAGGCAAAAATCAGTGATTTCTTGCCTAATTTGGAGGGACCAATAATTATAATAACAACAGCAATGACAACAATAATAACAACGACAATAACAATAATATAATATGTAAAATTTTGGATTTTTAGCTTATATTGAGTGGAAGGAAAATGGAATGATTGGGGGTTTTATTAGACAGAAATTTAGTTGTTTCATTCCAATTCATGGATTGTGAATGTATTGCCCGGCAAGCTTCTGTTTAGCGTATAGGTTTTTAAGGTGGGTGATTGGAGCAGTGTGCCATGCTGGACAGGCGTAGGTTAGGATGGGACGGATGGTGGCTATAGTGAGTTCGATTTTGTTATTTAGTCTGCTGGATTTTTTTAGAAGGAAGTGGAGTTTGGAGTGCATTAATATCTTTAATGGAGAGGTGTGTGTTTGGAGAGTGTTTTTTTTTTGATTGTTTGTGAATATGTTTGATTGGGATTTTGAAGGGTTTAGAGAGATCCGACATGTATTGCACCATCTGTCGATTTCATGGCAGTGCTCTTGGAGTTGGTTTGTGATTGACGGCAAGCTCGGTGTGTTTTATATAGAAATGTAGGAGGTGTAGTGGTTAAAAAAACGGGACCAACGACTAAGCCTTGCGGGACTACTGCATTGTAAAAAGATGTGATCGATAAGGTGTCGTTGATTTTGACTTGAAAGGAACGGCTTGTAAAATAGGATTTTATGAGTTTTATGAAAGCTATAGGGATTTGTGAGATATATATTTTATAGAGGAGTGCCATACTCGGTCGAAGGCATGCATGTAATTTAGGAAAACAGTTCATGTGGGCATGCCTCTGTTCATCTCGTTGGTTATCTGCTCGGTTATTTTGGTCGGTAGTATTGTTTGTTTGGGAGGTTGTAAAGTTTTTCAATTAGTGGATTGAGTCGGGCTAAAATTATTCTCTCAAAAATCTTGCTGTTGTGGGAGAGAAGGGAAATGGGCCTGTAGCTGTTCGGGCCAAGAGGGATAGTTTATAAGTTAAAAAATATAAAAGAAAATAAATGAATATTGTCAATCCTTCAGGGGTACCAATAATTCATTAAAAACTAATAAAAATTGGCACTATTTGTAGCTAAACCTGCTAAATTTTGCATAAGTGCAAAACAGGAAAATCTATTTTGTGTAAATTTTCCAAAAAATTTTCATGAAATTTTGTAAACAAGCTTCTATGAAAATTTACATGTAAATTATATGTAAAATTTAGCATCATGTCATAAGGGCTTAAAAATCAGATTCTGGTGTCACTTTAATTGATACGATAACAATAAAAATTGTAGAATCAGAAAAGATATTACAAGAACGGTTAAGATATCATAATATTTCTTAAGAAAAAATAAATAAAGAAATAAAATGACTGAATAATTTGATTTTAAGACGGCATCTAGCTTGTTGCTAAAATTGAATGCTACTATTGGAATGGTACATAATTTAACAGAGGGAATAAAATTATATGAGCCATCGCTGAATGCAGCTTGTAAACTTGTATTAATAAATTTTGTGCTAAAAGCTTGAATTCAGTACAGTGATAAAATTAGAATGAAAACTAGTTATGTAAATGTAGATGAGCTCAAACAAGATTTGAAAGAAAATTATATCGGAGCAATCGGCTCCGATAATAGCAGCAGAATTGCAAAGTTGTAAACAGGGTAATTTAAGTATAGAAGAATATGGAAGGTCAATTGATGTTAATGGCAGACCTTACCATTTCGAAAGGTGATAATAATTGAACTTCAATAGAAACCTTTCGTAAGGAAAACCAAAATATAGCCATGGATGTGTTTACCAATGGCATTCGAAATCATGAAATCCGCACAGAAATTAAAGCTGTTAATTATTAGAATTTAAGCGAAGCTATCGTGGCAGCAGTGTCAGAAGTTCAACAAGTTCCAGTATCTTTATATGCTCATAATTGTGCTCAAAATTTGAGTTGTAATAAACCTGTGTACAGTTACAGCAAGTACCGTAATAATAGTAACAGTTACAGTAGTTTTCGGGATAAAAGCAAATAGTAGAGCTTATTATGGAAGAAATAACAATAATTATTTTAATAGAAATCAGTCTACTAGATATAATAATCACAGTCAACAACATAATCGGGGTAGATTTAACCAAAGGTCGCAAGTGAATGTTGCGTATAACAATGTTGGGGGTACAGTACGACACAAAGTCAAATGAATCGAATGCCCTCACTTAATAACTTATCTGGCTTAAATTTCATAAAAGTTAGATACGAATATAAAATTACAAATAAATATAAGCGTTTCAATTAGTGTATTTTTTATTGAGCAAATACACAAATAATTGTAAGACATTGACTTTGCAAATACTACTACCATTAGTGGAATAGCTGGGTCAACTGGGTCGCATGGCTCAGCGGTGTCCCTTAGATTCCGTACACCCAGATTCCGTACAGCTCAAAAATCTCCCAGATTCCGCACATAAACAGAAAACCACCTCAGATTCCGTATAACTTTTTAATTGTAGAGGGATTTTATAGCTGCTACTGAATAAATTTTATTTTTTTACCTACTGTTATGAGTTTCCCATTTCCCATCACAATTAATCATCAAAGCAGAAAATAAAACAAACAAAAATTTTTAATTAAAAAAATAAAAAAATAAATAATTACCATTTTTAAACAAACCTATACTATTGCATATTTATGCAATAGTATAGAGATTCCAAAGTCTCTACAAATTGTGATGGGAAATGGGAAACTCATATCAAGTATGTAGAAACATAAAGTTTTATTCAGTAGTAGGAATAAAAACCACTGATCCCTCTGCAATTAAAAAGTTGTATGGAATGTGCGGTGATTTTTTTTATGTAAGGAATCTGGGAGAATTTTGAGCTGTACGGAATCTGGGTGTACGAAATCTGGAGATAACCGGCATAGCTGATGTTCCTTTAAAAATAGACAATATATACGTCACATACATTTTTGCTTATCGATTCATTTAACAATGAAATGCATGGTGTTGTGTGATCTGAAAGATATTGTGCAATTCTAAATTGTAAAGCAGTGGAAATCTCATTGACAATTGGAAATCAAAAACTTACATTACCTGTAGAATCAAAAAATGATTACCAACTGAGAATCCCTTGTCATTGCGAAGTAATCAGATATCGGAAAACTAAACTGAAGGATAATTGCGTAATTTTACCGCAAGAAATATGTCCTGGATTCTTTATCGTAGGAATGATAGCACGTCCAGAAAATAAGTGCATTCCAATAAAAATTTTAAACACTCGGAAAGAAAAAATAGTTATTAAAAATATACAACCGAAATTAGCAAGTCTAAATGATTATAAAATATTGCATCTTTCACATTATAAAATAACATCTGTCTAGTGCAGCGGGTTTAAAAAGTTCTTGAATTGATTAAAAATGATAATGTGAATCAAGAAGAAAAGAGTGCATTGGAATACATTATTGCTAAATATGTTAATGTATTCCAATTAACAGAAGACCCTCTAAAGACTCTCTAAATGTTTGCAATATTTATAAACATAACATTCAACTTGAAGAAAAAGCAATGCCAGCATATATTTAACCGTAAAAGTTACCATATTTACAAAAATAATCTAACAAATGTTAAAGGATGGCATTATTGAACCATTGAAGTCACCATAGTCTGCACTGTTATTGATCGTGCCTAAGAAAGCAGATAATGATGTAAATCGCAAGTGGCGAATGGTAATTGATTACAGAATGCCAAGAAAAAGTATCAAATACGATAAATTCCCATTACCTAATATCAATGAGATTCTATAATCACTTTCTTGATTAATGTACTTTTCTCAGTTAGATTTGTCACAGGGATATCACCAAATTGAATTAGAAAAATCATGTAGAGAAAAAAAGAGCATCACAACAAATAATCAACAAAATCAAATGGCTAGATTACGAATGGAATTAAAAATAAGTCCCAACGCATTTTCTAGAAGTATACTATTGTAATGACTGGTCTAAATTTTAAAAATTGCTTAATTTACTTAGATGACTTACTTGTCTTTGGAAAAAACTTAAAAGATCATAATAAAAACTTAATAAAAGTAATGAAAAAATTGTATTTGAGACATATTGTCTCAGCTTGTGGAATCGCACCAGATCGATAAAAAATTCGAGCTCTGAAAGAATATCCTGTTCCGACGAGTGCAGATGCAACTAAAAATTTATCGCCTTTATTAATTATTGTAGATCATTTATTTTGCACATATTGCAATGTAATTAAATCTAAATCAACTTACACGGAAAAAATGTACCTAATGATTAGTCAAAAGAATGAAAGGAAGCCTTTGAACTATTAAAACTTAAGGTTGCTGTGTGTGAAGAAGGGCTTTATGCATGAGTTGCAAAGTTTAAAGTATGAACCGATTGCGAGTGCTTTAATCGCAACGAGTGGATAAAAGCGGTTATGTAAAATAGTATGTCACACACATAAAAAGTTGACCATGGTACTGTAGCAATCAGGTTACCTGAAAGATGTCAGAAAAATAATAATCAGTTCTGTTACTTGAAGTTTAAGTAGTGAATATGTGTGCATCTTGAGGACTAATAAACGTAAGCAATATTTATTGTATTAATTGTTTGCATTATATAATTTTTGTTAATATAAGTAAATGAAATGTAAATAATTATAGTCATGTTTCTTTGTAATTTTAACGATGTTCGAAAATAATTAAAACAGCTATTACAATACCGTTGAATTTACAAAAAAAAAATTATTGTTCTTAGCGATAGAACTAAAAAATCGCAATTTATTAATTGACAAAACCTTTCAATTTGACGTTTGTAGTCCTTAGGGTTTGTTGTTGCTAGGTTTCATTGTCAACAGAAGTCGTTTAATAATGAAAGTCACATTGATTTGCATTGTATCATTATTAAACGATTTGGATTATTATTAAATGATTTATATAATGACATCATTCACACACAATAACTTATACAATAATATGTTCATTTTAGTGTAGGAGTAGATAAAAGAACTTTTGGGTATTGTATGGGGAGTGAAACACTTTAAACTATACTCGTATGGTTGGAAATTTTTAATAGAAACAGATCATACACCTTTAATTTACTTAATTGGAACGACAAATCCATCAACTCGGTTAATTAAATTTCTTAGTTTAGAGGAATACGAATACGATATTCAATATATAAAAGTAAAAACAAACGTGCTAGTGGATGCATTATCACGTATTGAAATCGCAATAGCTGAACTACGAGAATTGTTACAGCGACTCGGTGGAACTATTAACGTCTTTACTAGAGCACGAACTAAACATTTACAAACAAGAAAACTAAACGATAATAGAGAAATAAAAAATTCAGACAACGTGGACAAATTTGATCATCCTGGACTAGTTGAAATTGTTGAAATCAATCAAACTTCATAAATTTAATGCATTATTGAAAAATGGAAATGAGTGAATTAAAACAATTTTTATGCTCTACCACTTTTTTTTATAAAAATTGTTCTAATTCACTCATATGTAATTTAAACTACCACATAGTAAAAATTGAACAAATTAGCTAAATGGAAATGAATATGCATAGTATGATAATAATTAAATTTATAATGAAATTGCGCAAATTATATACATAAAAAGTATAAAATCTCGATTAACGTCAATGCTATGCGAGGTGTTGAGAAACTGTCGAAATGCGTGTATACAATTTAATATTGTTGACATAACAATTTTCAAGAATAATGCTGCAGCAACTAATATTAATGAAGCAGTGAAAATGATAAAAATATTTAAAAAGGAAAAGATAAAAATGTCTATCTTAAGTGATGTGTGTGTATAATAAATGATTTTACTACAAAGAAGTAGATATTAAATGATTTTGACATGTTACTTACGGGCGGATATGCAGGTATAAATAAAATATAAAAAAATACTATTACTGGAAAGGATTACGGAAAAATGGTTGCCAGATGGTCCAATAGTCAAGACCAAATATTGCCCCATTAACAATAACGACGGCAGCATCGACTGCCATTATGAAGATATTTTTAGAATTGGTTGGTCCACTGGAGGATGATTATGAAAGTAATAAATATATTTTAACTTCCCAATGTGACTTGTCGAAACTTGTCCTTTTCAAAATAAAGAAGCAAAAACAGTAGCTAGATCGTTTGTTGATAATTTCATTTTGAGATATGGTAAAGAAAGAAAAGGAAGTTGTAACATCAAAGTAAAGAATTTGTGTCCTCAATTTTTTCTGAAACTTGCACAATATTGAATATAAAACAACAATGTTCTACAGCTTATCATCAAGAAACTTTAGGCGCGTTAGAAAACTCTCATAAGCATAAGTTCTTATGTAAGGAAGCAAATAAATAATTTATGTACTCTTGGAGCACATGATTACCTTGTTGGTGTTTTTCCTACAATACACAAGTACATATAGAAACAAAATGTTCCCAATTAGATAAAGATATTGAACCATTATATTTCTTTGAAAATTATCCGTGTGATCTTAAGTTTAGATTACAACAAGCCAATGTCGATGCTCGAAAAAATTTAGAAAATTCAAAAATAAAACGAAAGAAATTTTGTGATAAACATAATATTATTAGTCTTAGTTACAACGAAGGTGATTTAGCGCTTATAAAAAATAACACTTAACGAATTATTCAAAGGTCCGCATCGTGATATTCAAAATGTAAAAATAAAAGTGAACAATAAAGAGACAAAAATCCATAAAAACAGAGTGAAATAATACGTGAAAATTTTAATTTGTAAGGAATAGAAACCTAATCCTCCTTTAAAAACCTAATAAAATATTATTAAAAAAATTATATATAGAGAAAAAAAAATTTGTTGAATTTTTTTTTCTTTACTTAGATGGGGATGGTGTAAGAGGAAAGGTCAATAATATTTATAATGTAAGACATTGAACGATCCAATAACATTAGTTAGTCTGCAATTTATAAATAGAAGTGTTGAATCAAGGGTCCCAGTAGAGGTTACCGATATTTGTATATAGTTGTACAACTTATAAATAGAGTAGATTAAATTAGAATATAGTTAGTTAGTTACTAAATAGTTGTACGAATGTAATGCAGAAATAAAGCTTGTTACTCTGCACCAAATCTACTTAATTAGCGTTATGAAGTACAAATATTACAGTGTATTAGGTATATCCAAATCGCAATCCGAATCAAAAATCATCGTAATTTTACTAGAAAAGCCCACAAAATTTTTCAGCACAAATTGACAATTTGAACAATGACAAACGTCAAACTAATAAATCATGGCAACTGGACTTGATTTATAATTTAAATTTATTTTTCAACTCTCTGATCAAAAAGTTATAATTTGTCTCATTGTATACCTAGTAAAAAAATTACATATTGCACACGGTGTTATGCAGTGTTACGCAATATTTTATTATCTACTCCTACACTAAAAAGAACATATTATTGAATAAGTTATTATGTGTGAAGGATGTCGTTATATAAACCGTTTAATAATGATCAAAATCATTTATTAATTAAACCTAGCAACAACAAACCCTAACAACAATAAACGTCAAACTGAAAGATTTTGTCAATTAATAAATTACGATTGTTTGATTTTATTGGTAAGAATAACAAATATTCTTTTTGTAAATTCAACTGTATTGTAATAAAATAATAAATGGTATTGGCATTTTATTTATGACTGTACAGTTCCTATGCACATCGTT
>JAODAH020016602.1:0-17332 GCA_027574865.2 Coproporus ventriculus | reverse complement strand
TTAAACGAAAACAAATTTTGCTTCAATACGTTTCATTCATACATGGCCTTAAACATTCAATAATTCGATGCTGTACACTGTATCATTTATTTTCATATTGCTTTCATAGCCACCTTATAACCAAGAAAATAGATAAATTTCGAATTTCTGATAAAAAAAGATGAATAACTTGAAAAATACTAAAGTTAGGTATAGAACATATTAATACAACTACCCTTAAAATTTGAAGGAGCGTGAATTGTCGATATAAAATTTGGCACATTTCATTTGAAAAAAATGAGTTTTTTCCATTTTCTTATTCTGATTTTCAAAAATTCACAGGAGTCTACAAACTTTTTTATAAAGTGTGTCTTATATCAAAAAAGATTGGATGATTCTTCAGAAATGGAATAAAATAAAAATTATAAAAATATCTTAAATAGTTTACGAGATATTAATTTTTAAATGAACTCTAAAAAACACATTTTTTAAAGAAATACTTGAATATCTAAACAACTATGAGTGTTAGATAATGACAAGTATGGTGTATTGGACCTAGAATTTAACGTAGAACTCAGAAATGTAATTGTAATTGGTAGTTGCCTTTTAGAAAAATAAACGTGACGTCGACTTCCAGTATTTCCGCAACTGATATAGTTTTGATTATATCTCTTGTACATTTTAAACCAAACTTATTTAACAATTTTAGAGAAATAAACCAATCACGGCAATATATCATGAAAATACATTTACCTTCCTTCCAAATTGACCAATAACGTGCTACATGAGCTTTATATTCAGTTTGGTGTTTCACTTACTTATTGGTTTAAATAAACAAGAATCATAGCAACAATAGCAACATCAATTGTATCTGACATTTCTCTCCTACAAATGTCATAATTTATACAATATTTTGAGGTTGGCAAAATCAAATAATTTTTATTTTTCGTGATAGAATTAAAACAAAACAGAAAAATATCTCGAGCGTTTTCGCACAAAAATCGGGAAAAGTATATTTGAATCTACAAAAGTGGTCTTGTGATATTATTAGTGAAAATATTTTACTTCATTCCGTCTTAATTGACTATAAATCAATGATTTTCTTTCAAATTTTTATCTCAAGTGGAAGAACAAAATACCTTTTAATGGTCGCGATAAAAACAAAACACCCTGTAAATCTTAGTACTTTTCTGAAAGGCAAAAATACATGTTTAAAAATGCCTTCATCTATTTCTACTTTTCTACCTCTTAGTTTGCTCAAATTAGGTCAGAAAAGCAAATTAGAGAGCTAATTTATAAAGTGTGGCTATGTTTAAAAACTCGTTGGGGGTCTAGTACTAGGAAACAAAAGAATTCTCAACGCATGGAAGCACACTTCCCTTCTTCATCACACAAAATATGCAATTTTCAACGACTGGTTTTAGGTATTTTTTTCATTTTATATATAACCAGTGGTTTTTCGAAAACAACATTTATTACGAAAAATATTCTTGAGTAAATTCTACATAAATGAGTAATGCTCGTATCGGATGTAAAAAAGGGTCCCATCTCTGCTACTGCTTAAGTAGCATATTTATTTATTGGTCTTCTTTTATTTATTTATATTATTTGTCTTTTTTCTATCTCTTACATATAAATAATCAAGCAAATATTGCAATGAAACTGCAACGGTTGCAATACCCATTAATTGCGAGCTAAAAATGTTGACAGAGCACATGCCACTGTGTATATGTTTGCAAGAGATACACTTTAACTATATGGAGCCCTTTCCACTTCAAGGATACAATATGTTTCAAGCAGATGTCGATCTACAACAAAGGGCATGAGGAGGCGAATATATTCTTCAAAATATGTGCCGCTAAACGTAGCTGTTGCTATCAAAACATCATCTCCCACCTTGATTTGCACAATATTCTATGTAGAGGTGTGTGTTTCTGTTTTACTCCAGAGCACTGCACAGGTGGATGAATCCATCATTTCAAGAACAACTGGACAATTATTTGGTCCTACCATTCCTTTGTAGCAGAACCACCACTAGACTGAAGAATGGTTAATGTGCCAGAAGAGTTGGCCAGCCACCTCATCACATATTTCGGTCAATGTTTCCTGTCCAGAAAAGTGCAATGAAATATTCCTTTAGACCTCTTTTCGGAACAAATCCGACCTCCTTTACAACGTTCCGTTTAGTCGCAACGGGCCGAATGCTGCTTTGAGCGAGGCCTAAGATAGCTTCCAGGCCAGTTTAGGAAAGATGATGTTGGAGAGTAGAAATGTTGTCGTAAAGAACCGAGTTGGCTTTTATAACTACCATTCCACGATCGATCAGTCGAGCCACCTAGAAAACACTATCCAGAATGCTTTTTTGTCCAGAGAACACTTAGTTATTGCTCTTCGATCTGGAAAAGGCTTACGACATGATCTTGTGATACTTCATTCTAGTGAAGCTGCACACATGGAACTTGCATTACAATCTACATCACACCGATTGAAACCACCTCTCTAGATAAACTTGCTAGATTAGAAAGAGAGTTGTAGTTAACATACTTCTTCTGGGGTCTACGTTAAGTGTAACACTTGTTTTAACAGCTTTTAGTGATATTACAGCCTCTATTGAAAATCTCGTAGGAAGACGTGTGTATGTTGATTGCTTGGTGGTTTTCTTACCAATACTGAGAACAATCGATTTCAGAGCACCATAGACAGAGTCGTCTCAAATTCAGAAAAGTGACGATTTTAGTAACCGAAACTTATAAAATGTCATAAAGATCATTTCTGTCGATTAAGGGTACAGCACAAAGACTCCAGGATCTTTATTTACGGGCATCAAATTTCGAGAGCAATTAGTCCTACTTTGAAAGCAAAGTATATTTAGAGCGTTTTCAGCCTACTTAGACCCTTTCAGCCGCTATAGGATTGGAGCTTCGATCTAAGAAAAAATCAGTTTTTTCCACTCAGTTCAGCACTCGAAATTAAAACATTTTAGCATATTCGGATTCTACGAAAAATTGTATATAAGAAACATGTATTTTGATCAAACTAAAAAAAAAGAAAACTGTTTTTTACACGAAAATAAAATTTTTTAAAAATGGTAAGAAAAACTTAAAATCCTTGCAAAAATAAAATTTTGACTTTTGTGGCGAAACTTACGGGAATCCAGTTTTTCAACATTTGGCATTTTCACATTTAGCATTTTAACATTTTGTATTTGGCAACAAAATGTGCGTTATAATTTACTTTTGGTTCAATTAAATTGAAATGAATTGGTTTGCTACTTTTTCAATTTTTAAATTTTTTGTTTGGTATTCATTAACGAGTCCACTAGTCCTTTATAAATTTAAAAAATCAAAATATCAAAATATGAATAATTGTATAAATCCCTGCAATGTGAAAATATCCAAAAAAAAAATTGAAATTAAAATGAAAAACACAAAAATAAAAAAATTAAAATAAAAACAGAAATTAAAGATTTGTCGAAGCAAAAAATAAATACAACTTTTGAATTAAATCAATTGAACCATAGAATAATGAAACAATGATAAACTCCAAAATAAAAAATTAAAAAATAAACAAATTTTATTTATTTAAAAAAAAATAAGAATTAAGAAAAATGATATATTTTATTAATCGGAAAACAAATACAAGGACATACCAAACAATTTTAATTGCACATCATGTCGTCATCAAACAACTTCAATTCCGGTGCGAAATTATATCATTGAAATTTAAATCTCGGGCGTAATTCAATATTGGCAACAATGACGAGAAATATGCGGTGTTAAATTGTATGTATTAAATTTGACACTTCGAATTATTTGATATAAAAATTCTGAAATTATCTGTCAATTGGTAAATATCTAATTTATTGTTTGACGTTTCACAAATAGAGAGAAATATTACAAGCTGGCAACATTGCACGGATGCGACGTCACATAGTACAGATGACGTGCAATTAGAATTGTTTGGTATGGCCTATAATTAAAAAATAGCAAAATAGTAGAAAAATTCAATAAATTTAAAAAAAGAACAAATTCGAAAAAAATAAATCTAGAAACGAACAAATTTACAAAAATGAACATACAGAAAGATTAAACAATATAATATCAAAAAATTTGAAAGAGAAAATTTAAGAAGCAAAAAGATTCACACTGTGAGAAATTGAAAATTTTAAAAATCGATTTTAATTTAAATTTTATCTAATATTTCCACTTTAGTGATTTTCAATGATTTTTGAATTTTTTTAAATTTCAATTATTTAATTTAACTTTTCAGGGTTTTTAGTTCTACATGAAGTAGAATTGAAAAATGAAAAATCGTAAAGTTTAGTGTTTTTTCGATTTTTGAACATTGCTTGAAAATTTTTAAATTCATTTGTTTTTTTAATTTTTGCTTTATATCATATAAATATTTTTTTCATGTTATTTTTTATCGTTTTTTTTTTTGTTTTTGCTACAAAAATATATTTGACTATGAATAGAGCTTTAAGTCGGCTAGTTATTTTATTATTTCATTAACTTACATGATATAATTTTTCAGATACAGTCTGTTGAGAATCCTCCGACCCAAAGTTCGGCGTCTGCTTAATAGCTTTAGAAAGATTCTCTAAACCATCTTTTGATTTACGTTCACGTTCTATATCCAATTTAATGAGTTGTAATAATTTAATCAAGGCCTGTAACGATTTCTATTAGTACAGAAAAATCATTGCACTCTCATTATATTCTCACCTGTTTTCGCCTTTCCCTGTTCATTGCTAAAGTAATATGCTCGCAATAAAAGTCAGGCAGTAATTGTTCCGATGTTTGTTGCGATGATTGCCGTAAACTCACAAAGGTAGATAGATCTTTCACCGATTCAACAGTTTCAATTGGAGTTTTGATTTTATCAGTTGCCTGGAAAAAAGAAAAGCGAATTGTATTATTTTAGAAATGCAATAAATTATTTATTGTTAGAAAATTTAATTGAGTTTCGAATGAAATTGAAAATACTTTCACTAAATCAATGAAATGAGTAGATAAATCTTGGGTAATACAGGTATTAGCATTTTCAATTGCTTTGTAATAAAGTGTAAGAGTGATTAAACAATATACAAATGGTGTAATTGAATATGTAATTTAATTAATTAGAATTGCTGTGCCATAATTTCTAAAAAGAAATTTAACATGCTGTGTTATTTAATTTCTTTTATATGCAGCAATTGGTTTATCGCATTATCTCATGATGGTGGAAAGAGATTGGATCATTTTAATTGAAATTAATGATTGTTCAAGGAACGAACTAAGCTCATACTATTGAAGAAAATAATCCATTTATTATAAATATAATTTTAAATGTAAAATTTATGTGATTTAGTTTTGTTCACGCATATTAAAGATCTGTGGAAAACTGAATAAAGCAGATTTTTATGCTACACTAAAAATCTCTTCAAATATTACATTTTTTTTTTTTGCAAAAGTAATATGAGAATAGAAATTTTTAAGGCACGTTCGCTTGGAGACTCAAGTGACCATAGATACCAAGTGTTTTAATAAAGTAAATGCAAAAAAGTTTTCCTAAATGATTTTTGTACCCTATCTTTTTGTAACGAGAAAAAATCAAACGAAAATAGTTATTGTAATCATTAGGCCTGAAACTGGCCTTTTGCGAGTATTAATTGCTGGCAGAGGGGAAAGCCGACGCCTACAAAATATGAACAGCTAAATGCTATATGATTAACAAAAGTTTTTGGGTCAAAAGTAGTAAGTACAATTTAAAATTTAAACTGAATTTTAAAGTATTTTAAGTCCGAGGCTTGTAGTAGTTCAATGACTTCATAAATAATTATTTTGGGCCGCCGGTCACAATCACAGATTTTCCAGTAACAACTGTATTGGCATTACTAATTACTAAAGAAGTTTCAGACCGATGATTAACAAAATGTTTTGGGTCAAAAGTTGTGCAATTTAAAATTTAAACGGAATTTAAGATATTTTAAATCAAAGGGTCGTAGTAGATTACTGATTCCATAAAGCAAAATTGTATATTGTATCGTCACCTTTTCTTTTGAAAAAAGGCATTTAACGGTATTCCGAACACTTTTAATTATAACGGGAAAAATTAAAAAAAAAAAACCATATTTCTTGAAGCCTTAGGAACAGAGTTTTTCGCCAGAATGTACCTCTCGGGAGTTACGAGCCGGTAGAAATCTTCGGGAAAAGCAAGAAAATTTAGTTTTTTCAATTTTGAACACCCTGTTTCTCGGAAGATTTAGCAACGAAAAATCTGAAAAAATTCAGGGGGCCTATTTTTGAGTAAAGGAAGGTTATTTTACATTTTATTGTTAAAATGGAATTTCACGGAGTATCCGCAAAGTTAATTCAATTATTAAATAGGAATTAAGGGTTCTATATGGTCTAACTATAACCTTGAAAAATACTTCAACCAACCTAAATAATAGAGGGCAGATATTTTTGCCACCCCTTTTTCCATTTTTTTGCCGTGCATTTACATTTGGAGTTATTTTGTGTGATTTTTGTTTTTTACAGGTTTTTTAAGCAACATTCAAATCCATGTGGCAAAATACATTGCAGTTAGTAGCAGTTAACATGTGAATTACGAGTATATCTACATATAAAACAATGTGTTCAAAATATAGCAGACGGATGCAGATTTTCTAACAGCATTAAAATCCTCATGTGAAAGTACGCAATAACTTTCAATGGTTTTATTTTCTTATGTTATTATACAAACAAAACACACAATATTTAATGAAAAGAGTAAATGTAAAAAATACAGAATTAAGAGAAATCTAATTAACCATGAATTTACTCGCATAAAAAGTAAGAATTCGCTTTAATGGTAATCTACGCACGATTTTTATATTTAAGTAATTGTTTTAAATTTTGGCGTAAAATAAAAAAATTCATTATTTCGGGTACAGTCGCGACAAGCTATTTGGTCATAAATAAATTGATGGTTCTCAAAAGAACCAAAGTTATTCGCTTCACGTTTCGCCAAGTTCCCACTTGGCTTCCTCAGGAGCTATTGAGTTTATTTATAAACGTTATCGCGCTTTTTCAAAATTTAAATAATTTGAAATTTATTTATGTCACATTTACATTAGGCAATGTATCCATACTAATACACTGATTGTTCCTTCTTGTTGGAATTCTTGTCATTGGGCCAGTGTAACATATTGTCTATTCAGTAATAAGACCGTTGCATGTCATAAATGTCGTCATCAAACAAAATCAGATGAACCAACATAAATAGACTTCCGGTACGAAATTATGACATTGGAATTTAAATCTCTCGGGTATTTAAGGATTGGCAGCAATGATCAAAAATATGCGGTGTTGTATTAAATTTGACACTTCGAATTATTTCATGTAAAAATTCTAAAATTATCTATCAATTGGTAATTATTTAATTGTTTGACGTTTAATAAATAGGGAGAAATATTACAAGCTGGTGACATTGCACGAATGTGACGGCACAAAATTGTTATGACGTGCAAAGGTTTTACTTCTGAATACTGTATAGGTATCATAATTATTTTATATTTGTTGCCGTTTTGTTTTATTTTGCTTTTTATAATTGTTTTTAAGTTATCTTTCTCATTTGATAGAAGCTTATGAAAATTGTACTTGATCTTTTCTTGTGGTAATAAACATTTCCATTCCACAGCTAAATTTGTGACATCATCACAAAATTCGATTCTATATTCAATTGGTTTCGATTTCAATTTTCTTAATGTTATATCTGTGAGCTACGAATTTCTTATTCAATATTTTCTCACATATAAAAAACAATGCGAGTTTGTTTTCAACAAAGTATATATATCTTGTTTTAATAATTTCTTCTTCCTTTGATAATATCATGTAATTAAGTTTCACCAAAAAAGTCACACGCAGATATCATCCATTAAATATAATATTTCTTACCTCAATTAATTTAGGTGTTAATGCGATACTATGATTCAAATAGCACATTAGTATCGTTTTGAGATTATTTAGCCTTTCTTCCTCTAAACTTTGAAATGTAACAGCACCTTTTAACACTGCAGACTCCCATTCTAATCTGTAAGCAGTAATACACATTACCACTGTGATATTAAATTTTAGCGTTAAATTACCTGGCTCTTTCCGACCGAACACAATGTGAATAATATTCTATATCAGCTTTCTTTACAGCGTCTTCCGCCTTTCGTTTCTTACCTTCCAACTAAAAATAAAATGAAAAATGAAAAATCGCATATTTAAAATTTTAAACAATTTTTTTACCTTTGCACTCTCTTTGTCCGAATTATTTTTGTGCATATTTGGTAGTTGTATTAAACTTGTACTCCTCGACAGTCTGTAATTAATTAATTCGCCAAAATTAAACATTTCTAAAAAAATATCGAATAAGAATTACCTGCTATCCAACATGGCATCCTGTAATTTTTCGTTGTCCCTAGCACACGAATGACTATGCTTTTTGCTTTTTGCTTCCGCTGCTCTCCAATCTGATAAAACACGGGCGGATTTATCAACAATATTTTCTGCATGCTTTCGAGTTCGGTGCTGGTTTTCTGTTAAAGTGCGTAGAGGTTTTGCCGTTTCTTCTAATAATGTATTTCCTATTTGTCGGTGCGCTTCTGCCCGTGATTCTAATTCTATAGCTACCGCTTTCCATGCTTCGTTTAATCCACCAACACCGTCCCTACAAGCTCTTGCTAATTTTGAACTTAATTTCGAAAGGCTTTTGGAGTACTGAATTTCTGCTTCAGATCTGTAATAAAAAAAAAACAAACAATTAATATTTTATATGGAAGATGTGCATATTAAATCTAATGATACATATATTACACCAATATATAGAAAAAATAGTAGATAAAAAGAACTAACAAAAATACGAAATAGTTACTGCGTACACTGATTTGAACAATGGACGATTAAATTTCGCAATCATGCATGAAATAACTGAGTAGGCCTTTTTTATTAACATAACAAAAGTGTATGGAAACCGAGTGAACTTTGGTCACCGATTTCAATTTTAGGTAGATTTTTCCGCTTTTTTAATAATATCTTCGAAACGGCATAATTAAAAAAATATTGTTATCAAAATGAAAAGTAATTAATTTTGCTACAAAGTCATCTTTGGTTTTATGATATCTGAATCGCTTTCAGAGATAAAGAACTACAAAAATCGAACTCGAGCAAAAGTAGTAGGTCATATTATATTCGGACTGCCAGATTTATTTGTTGCAATTGCACCCAAACAATCTTCCTTTGGATAGTAATACCAAAGGTCTGGGAGTAAGTCCGTCACCAACTACTGTAGGATTTGGTGGTACAAATTTTGTTAAACGAGATGATCTGTGTGTAGTTTGTTATTTTTAGGTTTCTTAGAATTTTGATAGGAGGTAGTTCCTTTGTCGCACTTTGGTAGCTTTTGAGAGATCCCAAAAATGGAGGCCAAGGTGTAGCTTATTAAATTTTTTTTATTTTGCGCCATTATTTTATGTTTTGTCAAATAAATAATGAAGTTGAAATATTTGAATATTTATGTCATCCGTCACCACCAAATGGGTCGGTTAGAGAGTTAGTTGTTATTATGCCAACCTGTAAAAATAAAATAAATCCCATAACCATTTTAGTGTTATCAAAGCAGAGAGGGACAGAGCAGAGAGGATGAGAGTGGAAATTGGGGCTGCCTTACTAATTTACTCTACTTTCAAGTTCGTTTTGACAATGCCCTTAAGTATTCTCTTATTACTTTTCTTATAACTTACAAGTCGCATTGTTCCATCATACATTTGGCAACTTTTTCTTCTAAATGTAATCATCAACTACAATCGACCCTTGATTTACAACGTACTTAGGATCGACTAATTTTATGAGATAAGAAATCTCCACTATTACGCGTCCAAATAGCATTCTTTTATCACGGTAATAATACGTGATTAGCTATAAAATGGAAGAATAAATATTACAAAAATGAAAACAAGAAGAGGAAAGATTATTAAATAAAAAATTGGTTTATCGCTTATTTTATTTCCAGAGGCATTACAATAATATGGCAGTTTAATTACTACCTGGGAGCAAATAAAATATATGTGATTAGGATTAGTTACATATAGTTGCTACATAATACATGTTTTCTAGGGCTTTAAAACTTATTTAAATAAGTAAATTTGCATTAATATATGTTGCAAAATAAAGTTATACTCACAAATAGCAATGATCTGAATTTTAATGCAAATTAAAACAAACTTTATATCAATTCATGTTATCGAGTAATTTAAATATAAATTTCATGAAGAACTTTTTTTATAATTTCCCGAGTTTACATGTGATTTTATATCAATTCTTTGATTGCTATTAAGTGTATCTGAGATAAAATTATAAGATGTTTCTCATAATATTGTGTACCAATATTTCATCTGGTACGTAACATATTATATTTCCAACAGGAAATGCAAGAGATCGCTGACCCCTTAAAAACACGTCTTTAAAGAATTTTATTACAAATTTTGTTGTTACGGAGTTTGATACATGTTTAATTCGACATAAAATGCAATTAGATGTGATTACTCATGTTGGTATATTAATGATGTCACGGTTTTACAGTTTGCTAGGCAGAATATCACATCGGCATGAAATTATCTTCTGTTCTATTCTTGAACTAGAAAGAGTATTTCGTATTCTTTGTATATTTTACATTTACGGGGTAATAATTTAGATTTATTATTTTCAAATTGTATTATCAATTTGCGTGTAAGAAAAATATTGTAATGGTGATTAAATTCATGTTTGAGGTTTTTATTAAACTTCACGTTTATTAATGTGTAGTTTATCTGATTGAACTGTTTGATATGTAACTTATAAATCATTAAAGGAAGATCACTATTTTTAAAATGTTTTAGATTTTATATTTTAGATTTCAAGATAACTTTTATTTGAAAAAGTTTTTCGAAATTACAGTTTTTTGTTTCATTTATTTGTCTTTAAAATTAACCAAGACATTACTAATTTTATATCTGGGGCAGTCGTGAAAAACTAGGTAAGTCAAAATCAACAACTTTTTAGGACGATTAGAAGTTTCGAATGATCCTCAAAATTTGGTAATTACGGTACAATGTACACTTTACCAATTCTACACGATGTAAAACACATTCTGAGGATGGTCTATAAGACAGCATTAACTCATTTTTCACGTAAATCGACTTACCTAGTTTTTCACGGCCGCCACAGAAATAATATTTATTTTCTCCTGTTTGTATTTAATACAAAAAAAACTCTAATTCTGACTTAATGTTTAGAATTAGTGTTCTCAACGTTGTATTAAATACAATTAAATATATAACAATACAATATCCAGAGAGCGCACAAACACGTATCTGTCGCGTAACATTAGAATGAGCGATCTAAGAATTGTCTATGAATGGAATAGAACCGGGGCTCGCGTATTCTGGTGTACTCTAGAGCAGGGGTTCTCAAAGCGTGTTCCGCGGAACACTAGTGTTTCGCGATGCACCTTTAAGTATTCCGCGAAAAAACAATATTACAAAATATTATTGCAGTTATCCAAATTCTACAATTCGCTTGACCCTCCCCTTAGCCGCTATGGGGAGGGCCTGTTACTCTTTTGGTTTCAAAAAGGTTAGCTACCCGCGCCCCCTGTCTTAACGTTTATTTATATTGTAGATTGTAGATGTTCCACTTAAAAATATATCAGAGTTTAGTGTTCCCCGAAAAGTTTGAGAACATCTGCTCTAGAGTGCAGTAAAAATCAAGGAAACTACTAATTTAGTTTCATGCACTAACCATAATCGTATTCTCCATTTACTTTGGCAGTTCATCAAACAGGAATCGAGTGCATCTTGTTCCTTTCTCAGACTTATTTAAGTCCTAAGGGTATAATTTTATATATATTGTCTTAATTTTCTTTTAGATTATGTTCTTAATTTCATACCTTTCAAAGGTAGGATTAGAAAAGCACTAAAATAGCCTTGTATAGAGAAGTACACCGAATATGGTGTTAATTTTGAAATTTTTTTAAAATTATTCTCTATTTGCCAAACTCAGATTTTTAGAAATATGTAAATTCGAGGGTCATTCAATAAGTAAAGAGACAAATTGGAATGAGGAAAAGACTGTTGGTAGTACAAGTTTCATACATTTAGGATCTTAAGTTGGCCTCACTGAGATGAGTTCTAATCGGCTGATTGATCAACATTGCTCTGTTCATAACCTTAAAATTAAATTAAGCGATGTTGGGTTTTCTTGAAAATTCCATATTGGTTGAACAACATTCCGTTTTTCGTTTTTTGATTACTGAAGGTGAAAAACCTGTTGATGTATACTCTAAAATGACTAAAGTGTATGTTAAAAGTTGTATAAACTGTGGAAATTTTTGCAAGTGGGTAGAACAGTTCAAAAGTAGTCGAGAATTAGTGTCTGACGAACATCTTTCTGGCCAACAGCGTACAATTAATAGCCAATACTACTCATAAATGCTTTTTAAGAAGGTGAAGCTAGCCATGAGAGGGAAACGTCGTGGATCTCAGAGGAGAGATATAATTCTCCAACGAGACATCGCAAGTCCTCGCGTTGCTCAATTAACCCGTGAAACCATTAACAAAATCGGCTGGGAGGTACTTTCTCATCCCCCATATGGCCCCGATTTAGCACCCTCTGATTTCCATTTGTTTGACCCACTGAAGGAGGCATTACGTGGGAAGAGGTTCCAGAATAACAAGATGCCAAGAAATTTGTGGGAAATTTCCCATTTGACATCCTCTTTGTCTTGGTATCGGAGCCAATTGGAGAACGCGATTGCGGACAGCAAGAAAATGCGACTTCTGAACTCGAACCAGATTTATTGCGAGCGTCAAGTTAGCAGTAACATGAAAGAGATTTTGCAAATAAATTGCTGGATCGTTTGTAGTTCGTTTGTAGGCGTTTGTCAAAAAATATTTTCGTTTATAATAACACAGTTTTTGAAATAAGTTTTCACTTCTGTTGGCAGTCTTCGATAACTGCTAATTTAAATTTTTATAAGTTTTTAAATATTTTAGCAAATTTGAAATTTTTTGAATATTCAACTAGTTCATTATGAAGACAGTAGTACCATTTATTTTATTTATATCACCAGGAATTTCAATTTCTATCGACCCGGAACATAACAATGCCATATTTTACGAAAATTCCCAATAAATAGGCCCATAATTTTGCAAATACGAAAAACATTTAATTTAAGCTGGTTACTTTTACTCATATAAATTTCTGAAAAGCTTCTCAAAACAACTTCATGAGCAGATTGGCAAATTTTGATGCTTTTAAAGCAAAACCCTTTTCTTTAGTCGAATCAGATAATAACTGCCTTGGAAAATAAAGTCG
The DNA here is from genome assembly GCA_027574865.2 of Coproporus ventriculus. Classification (NCBI taxonomy): domain Eukaryota; kingdom Metazoa; phylum Arthropoda; class Insecta; order Coleoptera; family Staphylinidae; genus Coproporus; species Coproporus ventriculus. The sequence goes on along the minus strand of JAODAH020016602.1, from coordinate 3,992 downwards.
ATATTGATGTTCTTGAATAATTTAAAATCAGTTTTCTACTTTGCAATCATAACGTACTCATTATGAAACTCAAACGGGTTTCATAATAGCCTCATTATGGCACTCAAATTTGTACGTTGCGGTGTATAAAAATTATTCAATATAATTGTCACTGTCAGATTCAGTCTGATGTTGTGTCAAATAAGATAGACATTTAATTGTTTATAAATTATCTGGGATAAGGTATTGTTCTGCATCAAAATTAATCTTATTTGCAATTTATAAGTAGTAGTGTGGAGAAAATACTACTAACTTGTAGAAAATTTCCTCCGTGCGAAAAAAAAATGTTTAATTTTGCTGGAAATCATTCATTGTAATGAGAAAACAAATTTTTGGCCAAGACAAAATTTTTTAAACCTAATTTTCTACATGCTACCGAACTTCGAAGGTCGAAATTTGACTTTTCTCACTAAAATACTATTTTTCAGATTTTCAAGTAGGAAAATCATTAAGAAATGGCAAAAATTTATTGTTTCAATAAAGCTAAAACATAAATATATCATTTCAGACCAAATTCAATCGGGAAAAATGTCAAAAAAATTTAGATATTTTTTTCACCCATTTTTTTTCAGGTAAAAGGTAAAAGTGTATTACATTTTTTCAAAACGCTGATACTCCGTAACCAGACGTCTTAAATAGATACCGTTCGTCTAAAAATGTTCGATTTTTATTATATTTTACGTTTACGTACAGCTGGTTTGGATATAGAAGCGATTTGACTTAAAAAATGCATAGAAAAACAACAATTTTGAACAGGTAGCAAAATCACAATAGGCAAAAAACGACATATATTAAGTCATTTCTTTTGATATATAACATATTTAATATAAATGCGATATACTGAATTTCTATAAAATTAATAACTATTTTGATTTATTACGAGTATATACTAACCCAAAGAAGCATAAGAAAATCGAATCGTGTCAATTTTGGAAATTATTCATAAATACTGATTAAATATAATGGACTAATTTAAACACTCTTCAACTTTTCGATTAAATTATCGAAACTATTAATTGGTTTAAAATTATTAAAATTGTAATAAGTAATGTAGTTGATACTAATTTTGCATATCTCATTTAAGTTCGTTTTAGTTTAAATTATTTCATCACCTCAAGCAAATAACAAAAAAATGAATAACATTTAAAACAAATTACTTATAATCATCAAATATTCATAAATCTTAGATGGCTGGTTATTAAAGGTTGCAGGAAACCACATGAAACATAATACTCGCTATAATTTTGCAATTATATTAGATCTTATTACTTCATTTATTATTTAAATTTAAAATAAATATGAAACATCTGCGGTAATTAGCAATTGTTTTGATAATTGTAGTAATTACAAATTTCCTGAAAGTTGCAAGGTTTATTATTTTGAAATTGTTTTATAAACAAAAGATAATCTATTCTAAAATATAACTTTAACTATATAGTTAACACTATAATATTAATGCATTAAAATCTAAAATATAGGAAAGCGAAAGGAAATCACAACATGCCTTTCCATACCTTTCCTGAGAACGATAGTAACGATATTAGAAGGGACAGATAGCTAACTGTTGAAATAATCTTAAATGATTACAACTCACATCACATAAAATGTATTCAAAATGTAAAGATTTAATCTCACAATGTAGCAAAAAAACAAAAAGAAATTAATTTTATGTTATAAAAATTTATTGTTTTTATGAACTTATTATATCATAATCCCTTTCGCACACGGTGCAACCATTTTGCAGTTATAATGAATGCTATATTTAGCAAATTCGCTCTGCATTAAAATCCCTTTTTCTACTTTGGTATAGAAATAAACTTTTTTCGACACACAACCTAGTTCAGAACTAGTCGTTTGAGTTTCTAAATAGAATTAGTGCTATTTATTGTTCCGAGATTGATAGTACTGAAACAAATATAAGCAAAAATTATGTGAGTGACACGGAAAAAAGTTGGATTTTTAGCCCTGACGCAACACTCGAAAAGATCTGAAAAAAACCATGGAGACTTGGTTCGTCATGGCCTACAATAATCTAAAATAAAAATCCATGTTACATGGTGGTTTCGAACGATTAAAGCATTTTTAAGTTTTCTTTTTTTTTAATATATACAGGGTGTGGAGAGCTTAAAAAATTTCTAGTCAAAGTCCTCCACGTTACTCATACTCATGATTTTTTTCAAAATTTTTGGTCCATTGGTAAAAAAAATAAATATGAAATGCGGACTAGGTGTTGATTGTCCGACAGTTGTTCGATATTTGCATGTTTATGGTGTCTATATTCATGCTAAAATCTTGTGATTTCATCCTTCACTAAGGGGGTGCCTAGGTCACTATAAATATCTTTATTACGAACGTACCACGGGGCATTTGCCATATTGCGAAGTACCTTGTTCTGGAATGTTTGTATAACTTCAATATTGGAATCTCTAGTACAGCCCCAGAGCTGTATTCCATATAGCCAGACAGGTTTGATGATCTGTATATATATATTGGGATTTTGTAGTGTAGTGGCAATTTAGAGTTCCTATCCATTAACTAATGGTGCTGTCTATATTCTGTTCTTAGTTCAGTCCTCTTTTTCTTAACATGTTCCTTCCATCTCAGCTTCACATCCAGGGCCATACACAGATACTTGGTCGAGTTTTCAATTGAAACGGTAGTTCCATTAATGAATAGTGAAGGTGGGTGAGCCACTCTCTTATTGGTAAAATTTATATGACTGGATTTACACTCATTCAATTTAATTTTGTTTTTTTTTTTGTCCATTCCACTATTTTGTCGCAGGCTATTTGGAGTTTCTCTGTTGTGTTAACTGCAATTAGAGCTGTATCATCAGCTAATGTAGCTGTGATGATTGCTTGGGTTTCTGGAATATCGTTGGTATAGAATAAGTATACACTGGGCCCAGTACACTACTCTGTGGCACACCCGCATGAATTTCTTTAAGGTCGGAATATTCCTCTTCTTGTTTAATTCTAAAGTAACTGTTTTGGATAAATAATGATCGCAATTCGACATATTGTTTCCGAAGAGATCTATTCAGTCTATTGATCAAGCCTTCGTGTCAGACCTTGTCAAATGCTTGAGCTATATCAAGAAAGATAGCGGATCATACTTGTTTTTCCTATAATCAATGGTGGAATGTTTCTGTCTGACTCCAAACTGGTATTCCGGAATTAGCTTTTTATTATCTATTATGGTTCTCAGTCTTTTGAGGAATAATTTCTCAAATAGTTGGGAGATACTCGGCAGCAGTGAAACGGGTCTTTAGGATTTCATGCCATGCGAAGATTTTCCTGGCTTGGGTTTCACTATTACTTCCGCCACTTTCCAGAGTGATGGGACGTGCTTCAATCTAAACGTCGCATTGAAGAGGTAAGTGAGCATGACTATACCTTTTCTAGGAAGTTACTTCAATATTTCGCTTGTGGTCAGATCAAATCCAGAGGCTTTTTTTGCATCTGATTAGGCTGAAATGTTTCTGCTAGATGTTCCGCAAAAATTCTTGCCTTTTGTTTGTTATCCCTAGCCCAAGATCCATTTTGTTTCCGTATTGGAGGATTGCAGGCTGTACGCCTTCTGATGTTTTTCGTTGCTTTGCATAGAGAGTAATCTGTTTGTTCGTCTGCTGTTATGTCTTGCAAGTAAGAGGTGACCAATTTTTCTTTAATTTTCTGGATTTCTCTTTTTAGTCTTTGAGTCAAGTTGTTCAGGGCGGTTTTGTCATTTGGATCCCTTGTCTGCTGCCATCTTCTTCTAGCTTTCCTTTTCTTCTTAGTCAGTTCCCTAATCTACATTGGATAATTAACTCCTTTAGTTTCATGTGTAATTTCTCCGTATTGCTAAAAGCTGCTTGACAAAATCACATAATTTTTATTTTTCGTGATATCAAAACAAATATCCCATGACCACTTTTGTATATTCTAATACTTTTCCCTCTTTTTATGTTCAAT
>JAODAH020016535.1:0-30050 GCA_027574865.2 Coproporus ventriculus | reverse complement strand
TACAAGAAATTGAAACCTAGTGTTTTACCCCATTTATTTGACTGCCAGCCAGACAGATCCATTGCCAAAATACCGGCTCCTCGACCAGTTCTTGAGAAATTGAAACGAAAAGCAGAAATTGAAGAAATTTTAGCAGTAGCGAGTGAAAAAAATTCAGTTAATGATTATAATTCTTGTGTGCGCAATCTTATTAAAAATACAAAGAGTGCAAATGTAAATAGTGATGGAATTTTTATCGATGGAAATGCTATTCATCGTGGAGTAGATAGTTCGTGCAATTTTGTTCAAAATGAACACAATTATTCTCAAATTCCGTCTGAACGAGGGGCTTTAATTTATATCGATCCAAATATCCAAAGTTCAAAATCAAAAAGCTTTTAGTTTAGGCAAATTTCTTGAATCAGCTTTTCAAAGCCACTAGAAAATTTCTTTACTCATTTTATGCTTCTATTGCAACAACGATTTTTTGTTATTATGTTTATTTTGTATATAACAGTATACATTCGCAATAGAACTCTGACGTCACGCGCACCCAGCTGAGCGCGCAGCAAATCAGCGTCGTTTAGCGCGGGCAAAAAAAATTCAAAAATTACTCACTTTTGTTTCCACAAAAAAAGGCGTTTACAAGAAAAATCAAATGAAATATCGATTATATCATTAATATTTCATGATTTTCTACCAATTCAATTAAAAAAAATTTTTTTTCATTCAACAACCCTGTTAATGAAAACCTTATTATCGCAATAAAAATAGGAAAAATTGCAAAATACTTCGAAGATTTATTGATCTCTTCATGGAAGATTATTTTCATAAGTTCGAAAATTGGTGCAAGGAAAATAAATTAGCCGAAGCGTATATATAACATTAGTTCGCCCCCATTGAATTGAAAAGAAATCGATTCAAACTATCTACTTTGCGGTAAAATATTGTATCAACGAACTTACCTGGCAGCATTTTAAATATCCTGTTCATAATCACGCTTATCACTTGTCACAATTACACTTTTCACTTTAAGAACAATTTAAAATTATAATTATAAAAGAAAAGAAGAAATTGACAATTTTAGAGCATATACTCTACAGCTTACTTTTTTTCACTTTATCTTAATTTTAAATCATCTAATTAAAGCGAAAACTTCTTTGAAAAATGATGTGTACTAAGTTGTACTATATAATAAAAATAATGAAAGAAGCGGTATTACAATTTTCATTAAAATTAGAAAGAATAAAAATATAGAGGATATATTTATATATTATAATAATATTTCAGTGAAATATCGAGAGGATTAACATTTATCTAAGATGTTTGTAAATCTTGCTGATTTGTCTTGAAATTATTTACAAAACTATTGCTCGCCCCTTTCTTTATTCCACTTGAGTAATACCACACTTAATCTAAGATTATCTAAGTGTGTTTTAAGATAACATATAGTGTGGGCGAGAATGGGAATTACCTTAAGCTTTTGTAATATGGGAAGAATCCCGTTTGCTAGATAAAACAAAGAGCTTTCACACAAACCGCAAACACAAAATAAATATCTATAGACTCTTTTACTCTTATCTCATTCCTGTTTTGTATTTAATGAGGCGATTAATTTTTCTCTTTCCAGGTGAGTTTTATTGGCGGTCGTTAAAGGGTGTTTTATAGTAACGAGAGTAATTTGTTTAATCAAATAAAGTTCTTTGATGGTATCACTCGTCTCTTCGGCTGTCGTAATCATTTTCTTTTTATTACAATTATTGCAATACAAATTTCGTTAAACTTAATATGTTAATGAGGTATATTTATAGAATTAGATTATTGAATATTTTTTGCGCAATGTCACATTCAATCTCTAAAACTAAAAATTTTCAAGGAATTTAGAAGCAGATAACCATAAACTACTTCGGTAGATATTTTTCAAGTTTAATATGTAAAGTGTTGAGTTTTAAATAGCAAGAAGCATGGTGATAAATCAAATTAATTACTGTCATCTTCATAACTGGCACGTACATAATAAAAATTAAACCAAGAACATAATTGTTATTTTCAACAATAAAAATCTAGATCAATTTAATAAAGAAGTTCGTGCTCCACATAACACTAAAAGTGCAATTAACAAGTTGCATTATGCTTTAAAATTATCACTAATTGAATTAAATAATTGTGCTTTATAAAACATTGAAAAATTTGTACTTGGATGAATAATTTAGGAAATGAATAACCGGAATATCGTCATTGATGTTTTTCATAATTCAGAGGGCTTTCGCGCGCTTGCTTATCATTGTAAAATGAGTAATTAAAACAAACCGAAGTAGAACGGCACAAAACAAAAGCGTCTGTTATAAATAATATATAAATAAAGAGGGAGAGGAACTCTGGGCGCTTATTCTAGGAGAAGCTTTTAATTCAAAATTGCACCCGGAATCAAGTCGACTCAAATTGATTGCTTCAATAAAATATTATTCAACTCTTATCAGATGGTATTGCGAGAACTCCATTGCGATTAAATAAATAATTTTGCATGCAGATGGATATGAAAATTATAAAATTTATTTTCACTGTACATTTCAATTAAGAATATTTTGAGGGGAGTGAAATAATAAATTTTTGCATAATATATCCATGTTATTATCAGACGGGTGGTGTGTTTTTCATGGCAGCCCATTAAATCTCCATCAGTTTGGGAGGGTGGAATGAGAGAAAATAAAATAACGCGTTTTATTTCATAATTGTGTACGCTTCAGTGTCACGTTTTTGAGCTGGCTCTTTTATTTACCCATTTTCCTCTTGAGTGCTACAAATTCTTTTACCATTTTCATTACATAACCAGAAAATTTCAACAGGTTTCGAAAAATTAAATTGATTTTAACAATCATTTTTATTAAGGTACCATAGAGTTGCAAAATGCTATCAATAGATTTATTTGAACCCGAAATCTTTGCATGGAAAGGAAGAATGCACGTAGGCATGAGACCGGGTTTTTACATTCAGTGCGCTGCTTTTCATAAACTTTTCTATATATTATTGTTTAAAATTTGTTGCAAACATGAAATGAATTTCAAAATTGTCGATCACGTCGTGCTTTCTTTCGCGATAAACTCGGAAGATAGTACGGCGTGAAAGAACCTCATTGGATGGGCCGCTATTGACAGCACGATATGACTGCCATTGACATATCGCGGGCATTTATGTTGTGGTTGTTTAATTTCAAACATACATATACATTCACCTTTTTATGGTATTTAATGAAAAATATAATCAATGATTTTTTTTAAATTTATCGGCCAAAAATAAATATAAATCTTGTGTGTTTAACTATTTTGAAGTGCTCAATCATTAAAACACTCCGCTTCAAACTTATTTCGCGCTGTAAAATAAATAGTTACTATACGACAGTATTATTTCATGAAAGCTGAAGGGAAAAATTAAGGACACAAAACTAATCGTTTAAATCCATTTCATTTTGATGATTCCAATATTGGAGCGTACAAAAAGAAATTTAAGAAAAGTGGAATCAACAAATAACTTGTTAAAATATTATTTTGAAAAGAGGAATATTCAAATTTTTTTTTTAAATAAATATTTATTAAATATTCAGGGAAACACTACAATTTAGTTTTATAACAACTGTTACATGTTTCGGCAATATTCTTGGCTTCTACGGACATTAGAATACAAATTACAAACATAGAATATACATTTATATATTTAACACCCACTCCTAATTTTAACATAGTTGTTATAAAACTAAATTGTAGTGTTTCCTTGAATATTTAATAAATATTTTTCCAAAAAAATATTTGAATATTTAATCTTTTCTAAATGGAAATTATATACTACGAAGTAGAAGCTTCCACTATTAATTTGAAAATTTTGTATATAATCGGCAATTAAAGAAACAAAAATTTTTTCTGGGGATTGTCAGAAGATGGCTTAGCCTTTCACCATTGCTCTTCTATAGGATATTTTGAACTATTTTCAACAGGCATCATAACAATTGTCATGAATAAAATCAATAAATACATTTCAATGGGTATAGAAACCTCAAAGGTATGTAGATAAATAGATTTAGAGAAAAAACCAAAGTCAAAATAATACAAAATGGAAAACCTGTTCGGAAATAAAATAAAATTAAAAACATCCCGACATCTGTCAAGTTTAAACTTTTATACAAGCATTTATTTATTTTTGTTTTCGTACAAGTTAAGAAATAATTTCCAAATATTTCCAAATGACAGTAGAAAAAGAAAAATTAATAGTAAAAATTTCAACTGAAAGATAGTTCCGGCGTGGAAGGGACTTTCGGCACCCCATAAGCTATTGAAATGAACTGACTTGGCATATAACCATTTAAATTACCCCTCAAAACCTTTCTGCTTGGCAAAGCTTTCTACTCTATACGAATTTTTAAACTGTACGTGGACGTCTTAATGTATTGTTATATATATTTATTCAATTTTATTTCATAGCTGTTTTATTTACTATGTATGTTGTATATGAACTTGTGTAAACCTATTTAGTATTAACACCAATAAACTTACTTACTTACTTACAGTGTTGTAACTCCTTTTTGAACACTTGTTCTCTATTTACTTTTATTTGCTATAAATTCCCTGTCGCGGCGCGCCATATCAGAATTTAGAATAAATCATTCAAACAAGCTACACATCAACAAAATAATAAATATATCTTTAAAATTTAGGAAAACTAATATTGTATACCATAGTTATTCTATAGTTAAATTTAATTTTAGGATTCTCAAAAAAAAAAAATGTTGGAATTGAAAATATATATTTTACTTCCAGGAAATGAAGAAATGAGGATTTGTTATATAAAACATCCCTTGACAGCTGCATTTGCGATATGTACAGTAAACAGTGCGATATGAGGGTAGAACGCCAATGATAACAGGGTGCCTAATTAATAGAGGGATTATGGTAATCGACCTGCTGTATTACGGAGTATTATATGCGGGCCAATCATTGAAACTCCTAACCACTCTGGCAATTAGTACAAAATTTTCAAGGGAGATGAACTGCTGTTGACACATACTCACATTTATATCAATGTTGGTTGTTCATTTTTTGATTAACCACAATTCACTAGTTACAAATATAATAATTAGATTTAAATAAGAATGCGGGGACTTGCCCAACTCTCTTAAATCAAATTAAACACCAATTTGTCTAACCACATTACAATTAATTGTTCAATTTAATTAATCAATTGAATTGTTGAAAATAATTCAGAATCAATTTAAAAATAATTTTGTATTTAAGTCACCCCTCGAAATAGTATTAAGGGTAATAATGGTGTGCCTCGTTCTGGATATTTAGTGTAAGTCATGCGAAAAGTAATAATTTTCTTTTGAATGTGAATATTTCGCGTGTATATATATTTCTAGTGAGGTGGTGAGTTGAGGGTGACGCATATATTTGGGGTGAGCAGTCTAGGAGTCTCGTTCAACATATCCCCTCTGTCTACTATTACTGTTATTCGTCCGCTTTGATCTCTTGATTTGCCATTGTTAATGTTAAATTATTCATTTTTAAACGATGTGAGAATATTTATGGAATAATCCCTTCTAAAAGTTACATTGTTAGAAATAGGAGTATCTTTAGACATGCCCCACAATATTTAAAATTTAATATAGAATGTATGTAATCTCAATTTACCATGATTAAGAATCAGAATTTAACAATATTCATCTTTTTCTTTTTAAATTCTTCATAATTATACTGATAAAGTTATTAATGCACAAAATTATAAATTTCAACACTATTGGACAAAATTGCACATTTTTTATTTTTGCACATTCTAGTTCGATTGTTATAAGCTAAGTATACTTTAAGCAAAAATTCCTAGGTTATACCAAGCAATTTATTATACAAATTGGCATATGAGTTCATATCTCTAAAGTAGGTCTAATACGACTGGAGGCCTAATGCCTCTTTCCTAGTGTTTCACGAGATTCGAGGAAATCTCGTCCTCGTCTCGAGACGAAAACGAGACTAGATTGATTTTTTTTCTCGTCTAGAGACGGGAGGAGAACGAGATCAGCCTATGCGAGATTCTCGTCTCGCCGGGATAACCCAAATTCTTCTCTCGTCTTGTACGAGACCAGACAAATTACACAAAAAATGTATAATTGAAATATATTTATGCTTTATTTAAATATATTGACACGGATAAATTATTTACAATCCGATTTTTTTCATGATTTCTGTTAAAGGGCATGCATGAGTGCGCACCTTCTTCGGCCTGGTTCTTGGAGACACTCGCGTTTTTTATTATGTATGGACTTAAAAAAAAGAAGGGAGTAAAACTGCAACGCATACTGCAGTGTCATCTATACGAGAAAATAAAATATATTTTTCTGGTTTAGGCAATTCTGACATTTTTGGTCTGCCTCGGGATTCAAAGATCCATTTTCTCGCATTTTTTTTTTGAAGCAAAAAAATTAAATTTTCTCTTCGTGTAGGATAAAACTCAACTTAGTTTGAAGTTTTGACAAATGTAATAACAATATTATGCGATGCAAAACTATTTTATAGCAGTATCTGGCAAAAATTGTGCTACAAAGTAACTCTTTGTACACAGTTTTGATCACTTTAACAGTTTGTGGTTGGAGTCATTAACCATTATGTACATCAAACTTTTTAATTAAGAGTCACTACTACGTGCGATATCATATTTAAATAATGATTTCTTAATTAATCATTCAGTGGCCCACAACTGTAGATTGATAGCTTCCTATAAAGTCTACATTATTCTATAGCTATGGTCCGGCATAAATTTGATTATTGAGATTTATGTTATTAGTTGTTTGATAAGAAGCGTCGAACATTACCAGAAGTTTGGCAGTTGTGCTGTTCTTCTTCACCATGATGCGGAATATCATATCCGGGTCTTTGGACGTCATGCGGATTCATTAATTTCATGTGCACCAGATCGAAGTATTCTTGAAGAAAATTGTTATTTATCGTGATGTAGGGGTTTTTTACGGTGTCATATAAATAATGACTTCTTAATTTAACTTAACATCTTGGTTGAAATTGAGTAAGGATTAATGTAGCAAATGGATAGTCATGTATCCTAGAAAGTCCAATACAAATTATAAAATTGCAGAACTAATGAGCAAATCCATCGAAATGACAGATTATGCATAAATAAATCAACAATCAAATTCAGGCAAATATGTTAATCTATGCACTATTTTTCTTTATATGTGAAAAATAATAATAATTCTTCCCATTTACTATATGCGGAAAATTTATTTCATTAAAAACTTCAAAATCTTATAAAATAAATTAATAAAATTATAATATTTAGAAGGATGGGAATTATATACGTGGAAATTTTGACGAAATAAAGAAATTTTCTTAGGTAATTTAAAAGGGAAAGCAATTTTAAACGGATCCATTTTTCTTATCATAAACTCCGGACCCATCCATTGCACCTCATTGCGCCTCCACTCATTTCATATACTCCACAGCTTATATTTGCCATCCTTTTTAGCACACTCATTTGCATTCTAAATAAGTCCTCCACTTCTAATAGCTTAAGATTTGTATTATACAACAACGAAGCCACAGAAAAATTAAAGAATTTTTATAGAGAATTTCCGTACTAATAAAGATTTGAATCTGCAAACAATGAATTTTGAGAGGAACGAAGATGCTTTCGCTTTTAAACTTAACGAGAAGTGTTGTTTTGTAAAATTTAAACATGAATAATGAAACTAAACACGGAAGTGTACTACGAACTCGTCCCGATATTAATATTTCATATTTATAAGAAACTTGGGCATGAAGCAAGCTCGAACTCCTAATTAATCGTCTACTCTTCTTGATTTACAGCATGAAATCAACTTCTCTTTTATTCCATACACTTGTCCGCCATAAAACCAATCAATCTCCAAAGAGATAAGAACACCACTTTAATAGGCTACAAATTTGTTTATGCTTTCCTGCTATTATTCAAATAAATCGCTATAGATAAATAAGAACAATCATGAATGCAATTTCTTTATGGTAAATTTTTAATAATATCCCTAATTAAGAACTTTGGTTTGTACGGCCCAAGTTAGTTTGTTTCTTTATTATTTGAAATGTACGTCAGCTGTGTACAAATAATATCAAAAAAGTTTTTAAAGGATGCTCCCTCGGTGAAAATGTGCTTCGTTGTTTTAGCTTTAGCCACTTTTCAGAAGGCAATACAATTAAGATTCACAAAAAGTGTTAATAGATCGTTTAATTATATTTTACTCAAAATTCTTATGTACAGTTTTAGCTGCAAAAGTTCACTTATTAAAGTAATTTATTTATTATATTTATCAATCATAAAATTTGGCTCTAGAATAGGTATGGGAATTTGCAGTAAGCGTAAAAGGGGGATTAACAGAAGTACCTGAAATAAGTTAAACACTGAGAAAATAGTTTAGCACTCATTGAATATTGTGACTACAATGATGAGAAGCTAATTTAACATATTGTAACTTGTTTACCGATGCATTTCTATAATTTAAAATACAATTTTTCAAATAAATTCGTTGTCGTTTTGTCGAATTATTCCGATATTTATAGTCACATGCTTCTGCTGCTTCTTATACAATTTAGAACACCTTTCAAGATCAATGGTTTGATAATTTTAAATCTTGTAGATTTTTGTTTAATTTTAGATTTATTTAGATCTATATATGAACTCAGAATATCATAAAATTTATTTAAAGCAGTGGATGGGTCATTTGAACAATAAACCTGTTCCTACTTTTCAGTGGATATTTGTTTCTTTAAGTTATCTAAATTAATTTTAAATCGGACTTCAAGTGGGAGTTTATTGCCCTTGCCAAATGAATACGTCGGTGCTCATTTGTTACAGACAAGCGTACAAATGGACGTCTAGCCTGAAATCCAAAGCCGAGCAGTCTACAGCTTACTCTAACAACTGAGATGCGCCGAGTCCGAAGATTGATTAAACCGCTGCGCTAATTCCGTTGATGACGCGGATCTATTAGTCATCACCTTTCTTCTGAGTAGCCGATCTCTCGTTCAGTTGTGATTCTGGGAGGATCTTGGTCTAGATTGATGTGTTTCTTAGTGTTCTTGAGTCCATTGCCTGAAAGTACGCTGTACCACATCCAAAATTCTTCCAAGTCTGCGGGCTGTTTCACGAACAGAGATATCAGCCTCGCACAGTTCGAAAATATGACCTCTTTTAAAGTCGGTTGTTTGGGCATAACTTAATGGGCGGTTTCTCCGAGGCATGTTTAAAGATGTTACTACCATACTTGTACAAACTGATACAAAAGTTCGAATATTGACATGAAATCAACCGTTTTACTTCTTCGGTTCAAAAGATGGAGTAGTTTCAAATTTCTCTTCCTTATAAAAATTATCAATTCCTGCGCATCTAACCTATAGCCTTTGGATTATTTATAACCAAACATCCAAATCATTAATCCACCAACATTGGTTTCGTTTTTGGAATTGATTTTGAGCATAATTATCTCGTTATAATTTACTTTAAAATTATCTTTAACCTTAAAATTTTTCAAAGCTTAAACAGAAATTATATTGCAACTCCAAATAAAAAATAGAATTATAATATTTTGGACATAAAGAATGTCTATATAGAAGTTGAATTTACTTCTCATAACGCATTAAAATTAATTTAAACACCTAATCAATTGATAACTAGAAATAACTAATTTTGTAATGAGCTTTGAACATCTGAAAGACGTTGTGGTTGGAATATTTATGAAAATTAATGCAATTAATTGTTATTTGCAGGCATAATACGTACATGTTTATCATTTGACATCCCTTAATCGGGTTAAAATTAAGGGAAATTTCTCTGAGTACGGTTTAAATTAGCATACATGTAAAACCGACATGCTGTTACATCAAAATTATATGTTAACGAGAAGGCGCGCGAGCGCCTTTCTCCTTGGAATAAACAAATACGCTCAATTATTCATCAGGCTTTAATTAAATTGCATAGCGTACATATTTATCATTAAAAGGGGCGGAGAGTATAATAACGGTTCCTACCCTAAGGTGCACACTAGCACGGTTTTAATTAAAACACAAAAAAATCGGAAATTAATTCCAGGATTCAGTTTAATTATACCGTGGTTTTGTGCTTTTAGTGTTTATCTTCATAATTTTTATTGGATAATATTGTGTTAGTGTATGTGCACACCGGTCTGTGATAATATTCAGTGTATTGTGAGAATATAAATGGGGATATGGAGAGAATATTTGGTTTTCGTTTTATTTTTTCATGGCGTTCCCGTTTTCACAAAACCGCGAGATAACTTTCGTTTTGTCTGCTTGAAATGAAATATGTAATTAATGTTTTTCGGGGGATAAGCAAGGGGTGGTAATACCATATTATTTTGTTCTTTTTTTGGGGGGGAGGGATGCATGTATTGTTTTGTTATCTTCAAATTGTTCGAATTTCTGGTTTAACTATAAAATTAATGAAATTTTCTTTATTTCGACGATGAAATACAATACATGTAAAAATCTAAATTGTAAAGTTTCGTTAATAAGCATTGCTAATAAAATAGCAATTTACATTTAATATAATAACAACGTAATATGCAGATCCTATTTACATTAAGAATGGAAGAAAATAATATACGGAGGCTAATATCATACATTTAAAATAAAAATTCATTTTGACTTTTTGTTTCATATTTTTTATACAACAAGAAAAAGTCCGAGTCTGTATTACTGAAGGCTAAACTGGATTGGGAAATGCAAAATAGTGAATGTTTACATTAAACACAACATATTTAAACCGAATTCCTCAACAAATTAAAGATTGCAAATCAGAAGAATATTACTACTAAATACTAACTATCAAAAAGGTTCATTAATTAATTTGATTGTTTTTATGTAGTACTAAGAACTGTTAAAAAAATAGTAGAATGGTCAAGCCTAGAAAATTGATTGTGGGTTATTTCATTTTATAGGTATATTTCGTGAAGGGAGTACCTCTGAAAATTAAACAAAGGCATTTTTTCCTACACTACGATGTATTAGAAGCTTCTTTATCGAATTATGAGGATATGAAATCCTTTCAACTATGTACTTTTTACTATTTTTTGTCAATTTTTAGTATTGACTTAAAAAAATCACATTTCGTTTATAAAAATGACAATTTTAACGTTAAAAAATATTCCAGCACATGTAACACTGGTCAACAATGGTTTTGTTGCCCTTAATACGAAAATGGTTTTGAATAATTTTATGCCTACAATTTATAAAACTATGAATGATTTTGAAATATTGGCTCTGATTTTGTTCTGAAGAACCGACTGTTAATTATTTTATATACCATGATCCAAAAAATGGATTCCAACTTATAGCAGCTTTAATAATGATCAAACATCCAACAAACCTATATATTTTTAAATCGGATGAAAAATGCCGCAACTTGACGAACAGGATTTTTTTGACGTCATGATATACAAGTGATGACGTCATCGATAAATTTTTCAAATAGCATGGTATGCTTTTTGTCCATCGAGTCTTTTTCTTTATATTATGACATTAACATGTATCTAACAAAAGGTTTTAAACAACTCACCTATAAGATTTCATTAATTCTTAGTTATTATCATTGTTGAACTAGACATTTCGTCTCACTATTCTATGGTTTAATTTAGTTTTTTGGGGATTTTTCCCCTTATATCGGGTCTTTTTGTGAAGAAGATTCAATTGGTTTTAATCTTATAACATTATGATAAATTATGCTTAAGTTATAATCCTGTTTGAAATTGCAAGTTTTATTGTCTTTTATAAGTAACACCTGATTTATTAATCTGTTTCTATAATGGGGAAAAATTTATTGAACCCTTAAGTACATTATGCCGTATCAAGATTAATTTAAATTTCATTCATTTCAAATTTTAAAACGATAATTTACTAGAACTAAAATGGGCCAAATTTCCTGCTTTTTTGGGTAACATTTCCTGTGTAAAAACTTGTACAAAATTGAGTTTATCATTTATTTATGTACTTAAAATGTTTAGGTGCATTAAATATTTTTTTAAAATTTTATCCCTATTTAAATAACACAGGAAATCTTGCCCCATAACCCGATAAAAGTTGCGAGGTAAATTCTCCCAAAATTGCCGTTTTAGAAAATGTTTTTTTATTCACTATAGGGAAGAATTTTCAGTTATATTATGTTATGTTCACAAATTAGACACATTTACGCACCAAATGCTGCAGCGCTATTTTTTTCAAAACTACATTACAATATTAGAGAGAGCAAAACACCCAAACTGTGGCAATATGCCCCGGTCTCCACTATTCTATTTTTATTTATTGTTATAATGTTAATTTTTTAAATAAATTTGATCTTCAAATCTAAATCAAAATTTATTAACAAAACTAAGTGCAAATTAGAGCTTAATAATATATCTTTTTACATTATTTTATTTTAATTAATTGTGGATTATATTTCATCGCGGGATGCGTTGGAAACATTAAGCGTTGTTTAGGACTAAATCAATCATTACCGCGAGTTCATCCGTCATTTACCATTTAAACTAAAGAGATATTCGTGAATAGTCATTTAAATGAACGGTTTTTTTTTTAAATTTTGGGTGCTGTCAAGCCAGCCGTGGCAGTCATTTGAATGATGTTGTATTTCATTCTTAAATGAAAATGTCCAATCTTTCTAATAAACTCATAATTTTGAAAAAAATATTAATTTTTTTTATAACCGATTTAAATTCCAAAAATTATATGGCCCACCCTTTAGGGGATGTCCGGAAAGATTCTAGTAGACAAGCGTCCGAACTGACAAAAGTACAGAATTATTTATTTAACGGAACTTCAAAAAGCAAATGAAATAAATATAACACCAAGCCTTTGTACAAATATACAGCTTTGTTTTTAAATCAAATATTATTACATATTTATACCGATATAAAAATAATAAATCAAATAATAAAATGTTTCACTAGAATTGGTCATTCTTAAAAAAAATTTTCTAACTTCTTTTCTTCTCTATTCTCATTTTTTAAATCGTTTTAAAATAAACAGAGTTAGGAAAATCAAGATTTGATTTCCCCCTTTTTTTTACTCAAGATAAAACTGTCGAATTGTATGCATGAAATGTACGAGTAAATAGCCGGAGAAGCAGCATGCACGTTCATAAGTAAACAAATATTGCTTTTGGGGTGGAAGGTACAAAAAATATACACATATAAAATTCCTGTCACATTTTATTGTCAGAATTCGAGATTACGTTAAGTTGGCCGGTAGGGAATAAACCTCTTCTCCTCTGATTGGCCACCGATTCCATCCCTTGAAAATATTCACCTGACCTACAAAAGTGAAAAGATTGATGGGGTGCGCGATTTTTATATAAAAATAACTGTAAGGAGCTGTAATGGAATGACGGCCGCATAAAAAATGATATGGGAAATTGCGTTAACCTTCAACCTTCTTACGAACAGCCGAAAATAAGACAGGTAAAATGTTTAATGTGACCTCAAAAAGGATGCCACATCAAAGATATTTTCTTTTAGAACCATATTTTCTTTAAACGGAAATTGAGATGATCCATGGAATTAAATTTAAAAAATTATTGAAAGACATCAATAATATAGCAGTTAACAATAAAATATCTCGGCAATATCAAACATATAAAAGCATTATATTTGTACATAATCCATAAATTCTAACAAGTAATAGTATCATTTATAGTTTTATATATAATTTACATATGAAACAGAAACTTGTTTACAAAATTCTGTATAAATTTTTTGAGAATTTTACACATACCAAATTTTCCAATATATGTAACATGTGCACTGTGGAAATTTTACAATTATAGGAACGACACTTCTGTTTTTATCATCGTTTTTAACCAATTCTCTAGCTTTCCTGGATACAATTGATTACAAATTGATGTTGATGTGAACTTTTGTATTTTTCTTGTGCAGTACTTGTGCATGTTGAAACTCATTTCGTAGTCTCTCATGAATTTATTACAAATCAAAGCAGGAATTAATGAATTCACTCTATTTTCTTTTGAGCATTTGAACTAAAAAATAATTAAAAATATACTTACTGTATTACTTCAGAATATTAGGAGTCTCAATTCAAATTTTGTACCATTGCAGACTCATCTAGAATTGCAGTAATCTAAGGCTTAAAAAATGAAAAAGAAATTCTAAATTTCCTGCATCATCATAATCAAAATAAACAATCTGAAGATTGATTGAATACGTTTCAGCATGATTTTCTTATAGTTCTTGTAAATCTATCTCTACTTTCTTGATCAAAATCTTTGGTAGGGGATGCACAGTACCGGCCAAAATTATATCACCTTATAATTTTTTAAACATAACATGCTTTAAAATAATTGTATCAAGTTGTGACAATCATTGACAAATAACATTATTTACTGAGTAAGTAGCTAAATATTAAATAATATTGTATGCTTTTCTTACATTCTAGTAAGCCTTTTCCACCTGTAACAGCTTGACAGCGCTTCTGCACAGAGGCAATAACAGTGTCGATCATATACCGAGGAATCTTTTTCCTCTTCGTCATTTTGGAAGAATTTTTTGGCCTCATTTTTAGCTCGTTTATTGGGCAAACGCCTTTCCAGCTCTTCCCACAATGCTTCAATAATATTTAAGCCGACTGATTTATTTGGCCATTCAGCATTTGAAACCACGTTTCGATCAATAATTTTATCGATCCTTTGATGGCGGTCCATTCTTTTGTAGAGAAGACACCCCACACCATTACCGAACCACATCCGTGATTCATTGTAGGAAGTTGATATTTATCTAAATCCCGAGCGCCAGGAGTCTATACCACTTCGAGAATAATAAATTTGACAACTAAAGTAACTTATAGCAAGAAAACTAATGCTCCTCAAGCAAAGCAAAAATACCAGGCAATTGCTATTTTTCAGAAATTAGTAAAAAAATATGAAATGCATGGCGTATTATTTTAAATTCTCATTACTTCTCATAGATTAGATTCATCGGCTACCAGTTACCTACTGCAATTGTTTTTCACAATATATTCATTTTAACAAAAGTTACATTTAACAAAAGTTACATTTAAAAAAAAAACAAAAATTGATATAATTCTGGCCGGTACTCTACATTCATGATTGGCAAATTGTATTGTTTTGATCCCTTCCTAAGATAAGCTATCCTTCCTCTCAGTGCTTTATCAATTATATAGTATTTGCATTTTCTTCTGATAACGAAACCTACTCCATTTCTTCCTGTCATTTCCATCTAATAGTTCTCAGGCTCGTTTACAATCTGCATCATTTTCCCAGTTTACAATAGAGTTCCTATATTCCAAGTAACCTATTCTAATTATATCGTTTTGCTAATTTTTTGTTTTTCTGCATTTATTTTTTGTTCCATTGCTGAATCTCACATATCTTTAATTTTTTATTTATCTCACATATGTTTAATTATCTTTCGATCGAGAATGAGTAGAATTATTAAACCATACTTGCTATTATAAATAAAGATTCTTCTCCCAAGAGTTTTATATTTAAGGGGAATCGCGAAAAATCGAGGCAAATTCTTATAAGAAAAATTTGTAAGCAGCAAATTTAATGCAATAGCAACTTCTTTAAAATCCTAATTTTGAGAATATTCAAATTTTAAATTAGTTCGAGGCAGGTGATGTGTTTAAATATTTTCAAAGTAAAACTAAAATAATTTTCAAAAAGAATAATACTTTAATGAAACAACTCCTTAAAACCACAAATCCTGCTACTTTAGAGAGAGAAAGAGAGAGAGAGGGAGTGCAATAATCCCCAGGGAATGTTACGAAATTTTTGTTTTAATTTTTTATATAGACCATACAAATATGCAAATAAAAATATAAAAAATAGTTTAATTAATAAAACCTTTCAGGAATACGGTGGAGGAAATAAATTCCGAAAGTCATCCACCCTCCGCGAAATATTTACGTGGAATACATTTAAAGCTTCTTCAATCATACAAAATTTACTTCAACAGACCTCGTAAAAATGTTTAAACCCTGTTTCTCTCGAAGGAATGAAATTCACACGTTAAATAATATTCTTGGTGTAAGTGAAAAAAAAAAAATTTAAAACTGCCTCCTTAAAGTCTGACTCAGCAATTAAAACGTGTGCAATCCCCAATTTGGTAGACGGGTTGTATGTTCTCATCATGAGGGATGGTTCACAAACGAGAGACAGATAAAACATAAAAACACTCGTTCACTCTTTTATACGTCTGTCTGTCAGAGTTTGCGGATTAATGATCGAGGGTTCCTTCAGAGAGGGGGGATTGGGGGAATGGAAATGTCCTTCATTTTTAATGATCTTCAAATGTATTTGTCTTTCCAACCACTAATGAGGCAAACTACCCCAGAAAATATATTTTTATAAAAATTGCTTGCTCATTTCAATCCCCTATTGCTTTCGTGCCCATTGATATAAATTTAATTTTCTCTTAGGGCATGATCAATGCGGAGGTTTCGCATTATAATTATGTTTATTGATAAATGCATGATTCACATCCCTATATTAGAGAGATGACAGAATATTATTAATCAAATGCACTTTGGTAATTATGTAGGAATAGAATTGATAAAATACAACCGAGGGGTGGAAATATCGGTAATTTTATAGCGAATTTTCTATTCAGGGTTTATGTTAATTAATTCCGCGTTTTGTATTTGTTTTGTAGAAGTTTGAGTGCCAATATTTTAATTAATTCCTTCATAATTTTCCCAAAACTTATTTAAAATTTATATTCGGTATTTATTTATAATTTAAATTTATTTTATAAATTCTGATTTACTTGAATCGTTTGATCAAAGAGATGAAGAGAAAATAAATGGTTTTTCTGATTTCCCTTACTTTCATAAAATTTAGAATTATTTGTAATGTCAATTAGGAATTAAGGAAGACTATTGCATCTTGGGTACCTAGGTCTATTAGGATTCTTAATTTCCAATAATCTATGAGAGTCAGTAACTCAAAAACTGCACTTTCCTAGATAGTAACATATTTTACAAATTACTGATTACAACTGCGAATTTAATAGACGACATTGTGTCGAGAGGAAATAGATGTTAAATTCATATATCAAATTTTTAACACCAAGATGATGTTCATACAACGAGAAATAGTATATTAAAGCGTGGAATGAAATATGTCGTTATATCTAAGACGATTTATTTTAATTAACAAAGATCCCAATGACAATCAGCTAATGCAAGACGGGAGTCGAGATTTCTTTGATTACAAAACAACTATTTTTATTAATTCAATGCATTTATTTAGTTCAATGTTTGTGGAATTTGAAAAATCCAGTAGTTAACAGTGAATACATATTTTATCATTTTTGCTAAAATTTTGCTAGAATTACGTGCGTTAATGTTGCCAAAACTTTAATTGGCATAAGCAATATACAAATTTCACGAAAAGTTAATTTAACACGGACAAGTGTACATTACTATGTGTATAAATTTAAAAGTGGCGAATCTCTTCAGAACAAAAAGCGATCTGGGACACAACTGCTAGAGAAGACCGATCTTTGGCAACTTCTTCCAAACGGAAGAGTTGATTAACTGCACCAAAAAACGACTCTAATGTCAATTTACAACTCTAAAATCTGTAAGCATTTTCACTGTAAAACGACGTTTTGTGGAAATGGATCTTTATGAAAGAATTACGGTTAGGAAATCATTTTTAAGTTATTCATAAATTGCATAAGGCCAAGAGATATTAAAATTGGACCTTTGAAATATGTATGGTTGGTGGGATTGGGTAAGAGTGATATTACGGATCTCAATCCAATCGAATTATTGTGGTAAGAACTTGATAGAAATATTTCAAAAAGTGTGTCTCACTTCCATAAAAGTCTGGTGAACCATTTTAGAAAATTTTTGGAATGAAAAGATCCTTGAAAATTAATAAACCAAATTCCACGAATTTGGCAAGCAGTTATCAAAAACAACGAATAATACTTCGATGAGTCCCAAACACATATAGAAATAAAATAATAATGAAGTTGCTTCAGATTAGATAGTCCATTGATAGAACATAAGTTGACTATGATAAATAAAAATTGGCACTCCTGCATTATTGCAAATCATCGACCTAATACTAAATGGATGCCGCGTATCGACATTATTACATGTAGGCGCTGAGTGATAGGAACAGCAATCAGCTGGGAGAAGGGATATGAATGTCATGTTTCTCATTCGTCGAAAACCGGCGGGCAATTGAAAAATCTACTATGTCAATGCGTGGTTTGTCATTGTTGACGTTACCCAGAGTAGACATGAAAAGGTGCCTCGCGCCAATAATGACGAGAAAACAAGCTGATCCACTTTTTTGGGGCAGGTTGAGTTTCTGTTGATGGGGCAGATTCACATTACACTGGGTTCCGCAAAGGTGCAGGCCGGACCTGGCGTAATATTAGCCCATATATCCCGTGACTTCGCAATTATCTCTTTTTTATGGTTTGACCTACACCATCTCTCTCTAAAATCCATCCATTCAAATTATAAGATCCATGTTGTAAATGGTCGTAAATTGTAGGTGAGGAAAACAAACATTGCGCGTTCTTTCTATATGTTCTTGGATGAGGCCAATATCTAGTAAAATATTATTTTTTTGATAATACAACTTTTGCATGACCGATATATAATGTAGCGCTTTAATCTTTACCAACAAAATATATTTCCTTAATGATAACATCAATTGAGCGTAGAAAAGAGAATACTATTAGAATATACAGATGTGTTCGCAGGATATTTGTTTTGATTATAGCACGAAAAATAAAAATAATTTGATTTTTTCAACCTCAAAATATTGTATAAATTATGACATTTGTAGGGGAGAAATATCAGATACAATTGATTTTGCTATTTATTGTTGCTCTGATATTTCTCTATTTAATCCAATAGGCAAGTGTAACACCAAATTGAATATACAGCTCATGTAACATGGTATTGATCAACTTGGAAGGAAGGGGATTCATGATGTTTTATTGATTTATTTCTCTAAAATTTTTAAATAAGATTGGTTTAAAATGTATGAGTGATGTAATCTCTTTATGAAAACAATAAGTCCGTTGGCATAATGATTTTTAAAATATTCTCATAATATTTGAGTTTCTTTATAATCAAGTAATTGTTTTGGAACTTTATTTAAACAATGGCTGAATTGTTCTATTGAAGTTGTCGAAGTAGAGCACGTATTGTTTTGTAAAAAAATTAACTTTCTTTAAATTTTATCTTCAATTCCTATTGACATAGATAATAAGATAATAATCTACTTTTTGGAATTCCCATAAGTATTTGTATGAATTGTATCAAATCTGCATTTTATCTTTGGAAAAAAATCATTCCATCTGTCTATTCGCAAAAGAAAAACCTCACATCACTTTGATCTTATAGTCCTGAACTAAATTGTTTAGATCTTTTCGTTCTACTAATGGAAGTCTTTTATTTGGGAACCTTCTACTGAATGACTGTGCTTAATATGTGTTTGAAGGAGACTCCATTTTTTTTAAATTTTCCTGCAACCAATGTTTTAAATTCTCATCTATGGTCGAGTTACTTATCTTCATTGAGTACTACAGTAACTTCCAGTATTTTACTTTTACTACACTAGTTTCTTTTTGCAGTCCTACAACAGTAATTTCTATCCCAATTTTATTGTTCCCAATGATTTTAACGATCGAAGATTGTTACCAAGTTTTCTGTACGTATAAGAACGATAGCAATTATAGCACATTTTCTTATTGTTGGCTTTGAATTCTTTTGGTGATGTATCTAAGACGTTTACGGGAAATTAAGTAAACCTGAATATAAATTGCATAGCACATTTTGTTTTCAAATCTGTAAATTAAATTCAAATTATTTACATATTTTTAAATGCTTTCCACTGTATCTAATGATTTTTATTAAGTTTATTCCTAATTTCTTCATTAATAATCAATAATTACATGGACGCTTTATCAGATTAGTAAATCTTAGTATGCAATGGTGGTTCAAACATCAAACCGTTCTTTTGTACAGAGATAACAGCCGGTCCACACTCCGGAAGTTATTATGGTATAACTCGGGTCTCAGTGTATATTCGTTGGAGTTTACATGCAAGGAAAACAACCGGTGTCCTCTGACGACGAGAGGACAAACTGCATTACAGTTTATTTCAAAAAAGAAGAATTCTTATTGCCGCATAATATTGAATTTATAAAAACACACAAATATTAATCGTTTCAATATAATATTAACGTAATTATATCGACTATTTTATTTCCTTAAATCTCTTTCATTATAAAATATGTAATGAACTGAATATCGACTTCTCTTAAGCTTGTAACTTTAGTGCGGCTACCTGATAGCAGATGGCGCCTGCAACCCTGGCGCTCGCTTCGCAATTAATCCCAGGGTACATACTATGAACGTGTTTAAGATTTTTATTATTTGGTTTTATAGCATACTTGAGGGTGAATATTTCATAATTTATGTAGATTCTTACAGCAAAAAGCGTTCTGTGGATGTTGGTTGGCCATCACAATTTTTATAATTTAATGAGCTGGCATGAATTTTAATTTATTTTTTTGCGGTAGCTATAAACATAATTTTTACAACCAGATTCATTTTTAGTGCTTATAAAGAAGTTAAATATGTTACGAATAAAGGGTCGGAGGTGAAATATATTTTACATATAGTACGATTTAAGAGTTAAATTTTTGTTTTATAACATGGATAGAAAACATTTAAAAACGCCTTACACAAAATAATTTCTGTTATTAATAAAATTAATAAAATTTGTTAAACATATAAAATTATTAAATCTTTAATTTTACTCAATTGTCGAGTTTTAAATTATAATAATGAGCCAAATTCTTTTCCTTACACCATCATAATAATTAGACAACTATTAGTTAAATAATTGATTACCCGAAATTGACATTTTAATTAATATCTAAATGAATTTAGCTATTTTATTCTCTTTATAGTGATTATTTTGTTATATGATATATTTAAACAAATTATTGGTTTTGAATCAGACTTTTAAGAATGTCATTTTCCCTTAGATGGCATAAAATATCTCTGAAATGTTTTTTTTTTTAATTTTAAGGGCTCAATATTAAAAAAATATTGACAAAATTTATGAAAAATGACACTAAAACAGCGAAAAATTTTGAATCGAAAAATCAAAAAATGGTCAGAAAAAAACTTTTAGAATGTGTGAAATTAAAAAATGAAGGAAAGGTTAAATATTAAAATAATGTAGAAAATGTAAATTATTGACTATTTAAAATCAAACAACATTTTCTCATTTCAATTATAGATTATTTACTAATTTTTCTTTATGAACATTCAAATTTTAATACTTTCATTGTAGGTTGTTAGCAAACATCATATTATTATGTAAATATTTTAATAGAAGAAGTTGTTTTTATAGCAATATCAATTTTAAATTTATTTTCTCTTAGTTATTCAAAAGATTTATACGTTGATCATATATTCCCTAGCATTCTATTAACTTCAATCTCCATTTTCATGAAAAAGGGAGACCCGTCAACTTAGTAAATATGTTAAATAATGATCGGCGATGTTTAAAATATTCACTAAATTTAACAAATAATAGTCTCTAAATGCCTAATTAAAGGAAAAGAATAAGTAAAATTTAAAGACGTTATTTAAGGATAATAACGAGCGTCGTTAGCGCTAATAGAAGGAAAAGAATTCAGTCCATTTATTTTTATATCTGAATTTGATTTTAAAGAGATATAATTCAATATAAAAGTTATAATTTAGCTAGAAAGATTTGATATAATTGTATATTTTCTTAAACTTTAAATACTATAACTTCGTTATTTTTGCTTCAATCTAATAAATTTAAAAACCATTCTAAATGGTTTTAAAATGCTATAAATAATTAAAATTGTTATAATAATTTTGACCATATTTAACTTCAGACCAATGACGTAAAATTTAACCAATAAAACTTAGGATGTCCGTTATTTATACCAATTTAGATATATTACATTTAAATAATCCGGGAAAATGTCTTTTCTTTTTTTTCCCAATTCGATAAATGAAAATTGAAAAAAGATTAATAGTGCATAATCGAGTAAAATTTTCCGTAGATTACAAATTTTTGTTTTTTCCCGGTCAAAAAGATTTTTGTCGTTCAGGAAGTTTCAGAAAATTTCAGAACGACCATAATCGATGTGAAATTTTTCATAGATTGCAAATTTTTCATTTTCATGATCAAAAAATTTTTGGTCTGAAATTTTCTGAAACTTTCTGACCATGAAAATGAAAATCAAAAATTTGTAATCTACGGAAAATTTTACATCGATTATGCTAGTTATACTATTAATTTTTTAAATTTCTATTTATCTAATGGAACAAAAAAAAAAACAAGAATAAAGACATTTTCCCATTTTATTTAAATGAGGGTAAAAACGGTATACAGACACGTACAAAAAATCTAAAAAAAATCATGTAGTAATGTTTAGTACCAAAGAATTGAATTAGCAACATCATGAAAAATTTTAGGACGGGCGAGCAAGTTTAGCCTCGCGTGAGTTATGCATGAATTTAAGTAAATAATTTTAAATTCCATTTTTTCTTGATTTTTACATGTTGACCATACTGCTAATCTTCTGATACGCGTCCTAGTAAATTCAAAACAATGCAAATAGGTTATGTACATATGTGATTCGGCCGAAATTTTATGCAAGTAAGTGGTGCTTTTCACTCAATCACTTGTAAATTGCAACGAAGATTAATTTTGAGGCAGAAAAGTGTCATCTCCCTGATGATTTGTCATCAATTAAATGTCCGTCTCATTTGACATAAAATCAATTTACTGAATCTGGCAGAGACAATTTCATTGAATAAATTTAATTACAACGCCGAAACGTAAAAGTCGGGCGCCATAATGAGGCTATTATAAAACCCGTTTGGGTTTCATACTGAGTATGTTATGATTGCAAAGTAGAAAAAATATTTTATTTGAATTATACTATAAAAGCATGTAAGATATCCAATAGAACATCGTAACATAATACCGTAACGTACTTGCATAATATTGTAGCGTTTCACCAATTGATAGCTTTTTGAATTCGCACTAAAGGAATTCGCAGTCGCATCTTAACCGCTTTAGATTGACGCCGTCGCTGCTTACGAATATTGAGGATAGATCCAGTGATATGAGAATGTTAAATAATACACATTGCAACATTGCTACTTGTACCGCATAACCTCATACCGTAACTTTATTGCGAACAGGAACAACGACGAAAGTTGTTATGTTGTATGTCTGAATATACTTTAATAAGTAATAAGATAGCTTGTTTCTTTTTCCTTGATCCTTTAGGATTATTGCAAAATTTTTATTTTTTATGGTTTGAATAAATCAATAACATTATTATGTACTTCTATTTATGTAATTTTCTACAATTATTACATTTCAGTGTTAAATCTGAAACAATTTAAAGAGTAATCCCTGGCGCATTCGCTATTTTATCATCCAGAACTTTAAATGCTGGGTGATTTAAGTTTGTAATCGGCAGAAATCATTTTCAGCCGATAGGAGGTAACGATTGTTTCATCTGGAGTAATTAGATTAGCAGAACTAACATTAGCCTCCCTTACTAAAGGGTGGGAACGCTGCGGAAATTAGCTAAATGAAGTCACTGCAACCGAGGGAGTCCTAAGCACAAAAATACAATGAAACGGACGCTAAAATACTTTCATACCAAATATTAACTCCACACGTAACCAAAAATTAATGGCCCATATTTGTAAATGTGCAAAGCATGTGCATGACGGCCCCCCATAATGATTACTTTATCGATTTTCCATGTGCATTTCAACCCCAGATCATACCTCGTAATTATTATCCCTAACAAGCAGTTCCGCACAAATAGTCTACCTAACTTTTTTATATGTGAATTTACCCTATTGTATAATTCATTGCAGGTGGGGTTGACAGTAAAGGTGTAATTAGCTAACTGCGGTAACGAGAATACACACCGTTAAAATCGCCATGATCCTGTAATCGTCACATTTTGTAAGTCAATTCGTTTTTAAACTGTAATTGGAAAGTGCACGTTAAATTTCCATCCGTAATTTTTTATTGCAGGTTTTCAAGTTTATTTAAATTCGATAAAGCGTTATGAATTATTTAAGCAAACTAAAATGGATGGAATTACTTACTCGGATTGGAATGGAGTTGCAGAAAGTTTTCATTAAAAGTTTTTGCTTACCTGAAACAAAAAAAAAAGAAAGAAATTAGTGAATATCAAGAGAAACGGAATTTGCTTAATGGGGTAAGAAGGCATTCAATTCCAGACAAAAATATTTGGAAAGTTATAAATGCAGAGTAACATTTAAATTTTTATTTGTGTCTTGATTAAATTATAAGCTTAATGCAAATTTAAAAGTAATAAGACTGTATTCTTCAGCTAACCAACGTAATTTACAACTCAAAGTTCAACTATGTGAAAAATTTCTATCGAATTTAACACTTAACACTTGGATAAAAATTAAAAAAGATAAAAAAGCGAGCGATTACACCGCGATAATATAATCACGATAATACTCTTATGATAGCCATTTGATAGTACTGTCATGAAAATGGCATACCTACACATTGGGATAGTATTGTCGCACATTATATTGATATTACATTTCTGCGTATTTCTCAGATCATAACAGGCATGTGTATTATTGTATTCTCATGATAAGCTCAGTTTTCACGATGACAATATGCGCGATAGTAACATTTGTTATCCTGAGAGTTCTCGCAATCGCGATTTTTACTAGATTTCTAATATACAGTCATGGGACAGACGGTTTGGTTTATGTCAATTAACAAATTAAAATTGGACAATTCTAATGTATAGAATCTTATTAATCGCAATGCACATAAGGCTTAGGGTAACAGCAGGACGCAGCAAGAGTTTATAGCCTGAGGGGGAGAGTCTATACCGATGAAGAAACAATATCATTAAATTATATAAAGCTGCGCAGCACAAGGAAAGAAGATAGTAACAGTTTATATAGATCTCTTTGTTTTTTTCGCAAGGCCATCAGATCCAAGCTTACTTTGTTGCATTTCATGTTTTGGAACCAAATCAAAGCAAAATATCGTATTATGCCATATTTGTGTCTCTATCTTCAGTGCTAGCCTCTCGCCACGTTTTGCCATATCCTTGCTTAAAGCAGTGCATCAACAGCCTATCGCATCTATCAATACTCAAGCGCTAAACTCTCGCCGAGTACTGCTCTTACCCTTAAGGTAGGTTCCCACAACCTATTATACGTTGAGCCTGGCTCAAGGTTTATCATACCTCGAGTCGTTGGAACGTCAAGGCTCGAGGTGGCTCGGGATGATTCGTGGTGATTCGTGGTGGCTCGACCTTTTCCCGTGGAAAGGCGGCATATTAAGATACATTAAACGATTTTGCTTCAGCGGATGGCAAGCCCCTGCGAGCACGAGTTGATTGTTAACGAGATTCGTCAAGGCCACGCGCCGTGGGAATGGTATGGTTCGTGATACGACATACCAAAAGTTTTCTTCTGGTGGACAAATCTCGAGCCAGACTCGACATATCACAGGCCGTGGGAACGTACCTTTAGGGTGACAGCAGTAAGCGGAGACAGACTAGGATAACGAGAGACAACAGACTGATGATGCGATGCAAGGGTATAGCAGAACGCAGTGAGAGGCTAGAGCTAAAGATACAGACAAAAATATGATACAATACGATATTTTGCATTTATTTGATTCCAAAACACGATATGCAACGAAGTAATATTAGATATGATGACGTATGTCATGAAACGCACCAATCACAGTAGTCGCAGCGAGGCTAACCTCTCGCCTTGCAAAAAAAAAAAACAAAAACATCTCTCCTTCTTTAGACTCTCGCCGCGAACTGCTTTTACCCTAAGAGTACACGGAGAGAGGATAGTAAAGAGTAGGAGGTGTATATGAATCTTTTTGTTTTTTTGCAAGTCAAGAGGTTAGCTTCGCTGTGACTACTATGAGTGGTGGGTTTCATGGCATACGTCACCAGATCCAAGCAAATTTTCGACCACTTTCCTGCAAATTTAGGAGACTTCAGGGTATTAAGGAAATATAGAAACATTACCAAGGTAGAAGGAACATCAATACGATGGGTGACTTTTGTAGAACCATAAAACGAGAGATATTAGAGGATCAAAACAAGAGGAAAAGCCAAGCATCATATTAATATTTCATCTACCTTCGATTTTCCATTTAATATCCTGAAATCTCCAATGTTTCAGAAAAGTTTTTGAAAATTTGTCTACGAACATGACATTATGGCTACAGGTTCGTGTTCAATAACATCGAAAAACATAGGTTTGATATGCAGACCAGGAAAGTTCTGTTTTTTTGTGGGCCTTCATTATTAATGCACTCATTTGTAATAAGAGGGAGAAGTCCCTTTAATAGAACATCTAAACGAATTCATTTTCTATTTTTATAATATAATATTGATATGAAATATTTATTATTTCGGAGTATAGCCGCGACAAACTTTCGATGAAAAAAAAAGAACCAAGGTTATTTGCTCGACGTTTCGGCAAGATCCCACTAGGTCTCCTCAGAAGCTTCAAAAAGTGAACTAATTGTGTAAACCGTAACATTTCCTTTTTCACCGATTGCCATTTACCTGCTCTCCTCAAAATTTGAATAAATATATTTTTCTATTTGAAAGCTTTTTAAAATAATATTTCAACAAATGAAGGGAAGAATTGAAATAACTCAATATCACCCAAGAATTTGTTAGATTTGTATTTGAAAGGGTTGCTTTTGCAATATGTGTTACTGTACGTGACATGAATGGCCAAGTAAATTCAATACTCGACGGTGTAAAGTTTGTAATATTTAATTTAAAAATATATATAACAATATACGATTTTCTCTTAAAGCTAACATTGAATAGAATAGTTTCATGTTAGAGAAATTTAATAATTAAAACTAATCAAAAAGATGCATGTAAGATTATTGAAACAATTAATTTTATTATTATTATTTTTTGTTTGGAGTAAAGTCCCTAGATATACTAAAGTATCGCCGTTAATGAAGCCAATGTAAATCGAAATTCTGAATCAAAATGGCGGGTAACGCAATCAGCTGTAATATTGACATTATCTTCTCAATTTCTAGAATTATTAACATATTGCCATTTTGTATGAAATTATGTAAAACTTATTTTAGGAAAGTTTTGGGCCTTTTAAAACGCAGAAAGTTAAGTTGTAATTAAATTTTAGAAGGGAGAATGTAGACGCACTCATTAGTTGTTACGTGAAGTGAGTCACAATTTTATTTAGGAAATAATATGTTAGTAACAAATTTAAAAAATAAATTATTATTCCTTTTACTTATAACAAATAATTTCCTCATTTCTTTTTGATATGCAGAATTGCACATCAAATTTTTATCTTTTCTTAATTATTTGAAATTTTGCGCCATCATTCTGAATCAAAATGGAGGAAAATGGCGGTACTTTAGTAATCTAAGGACTTTTATTTGAAGTAGAACGCATAGCCATCTTTGTGCATAATCGATGTAAATAAATAAAACCTAATTATTAACCACTGCAAGTCGACGAAAACTTTGTTTTTTAATTGCAACTATCCACTACCATAACATTTCTATATTAATTGAATTGTAGATTCAATTTATTTTAACAAAATATTTCGAAAAACAATGCGAATGAAGCACGTGCAACATCTACAAAGATTATTTAAGACTATTTGAGCTACAGAACATCTACTACAAAGAAAAAACCATTCAATTGTAATTTGGTTAGCGCCATCTAGCGGCAATTTGCTTTAGTAATTCAAAGGTATTTATAAATAGCAGCCTTTTTCATATTTCTAATACTTTTACATATGATTAAGGATTTTTTTGGACATCATATTCGTGATCAAAGACCTCAAAATCGCTGGAGCAACAAGATTGGACTAATTTCAGTCTTTTTTATATCAAATATTGTCAAATAATAAATAAACCTCCAAATGTTCATCCAGTAAAATCATTTTTCTATGCATAAATGTTAGCGCTTGTTTGTACAGAAAAGTGGTGGTAAAACAATCATTTGTCGTTATAATAAGAAATGAAAAAAGCAGAAAGTTTTAAATTAAAAAAATTATGATGAAAATTGGTTATTACAAACTGCATTCTCGGCTTAAAGTATGTTTTCTTTTGTAAAATATTAAAACACGAAATCAGATATATGTATGTGATTCTTGAATAGATTATGTTTAAGAATCCATAAATTATCATATCTTATCTTGCAAAAATAATACATGATTGTATGTGATTAATCACTTGAAGTCGGTTAATATAAAATTTTCCACCCAATAGCAACATAATATGAAGTATTGTGTGTTCCATTCTTGACAAATAATACAAATCGGTAGAAATAGATTGAATGACACGTAGTAAATAATATAAATTTAAAGATCAATAGGGTTGGAAAATACAGACATGAATCATTCTAATATTCAACCAGTTTAAATATTTAAACCGCATATAAGATAATTGGACTAAAGAAAGCGAAAGAAAGCGGGAGGAAAAAATCAACCCCTACGTATACATTGGTATAGCATTATAATTGTGGCTAGAGGATCGACAGCACTAACTAAATTATGCATTGAGTTAGGGCCAATCAGCTTGGCCAATATTTGCCGTGTCTCTCCTGTTTATATGTTAAATTATTAATAAGGGATAGGGGATCATTTATGCATTGTCTGATTATCCTAGAAGTTGTTTCTTTATTTGCGCGTGGGAGGATTTAAAGTTTTTCTTTTATTTTAATATGGGGAGGAGGAAGAGGAAATATTCAGTAGGGTTGGAAATTCCAAGCCGGATCTATGTCCCTTTTACAGACTCAATCTGACTGGCATGAAGGGAACAGTCATTTATTTCCATAACGTGAACGGATTTATTTTAAAGTGGGGGTCCTAATCTAAATCTGGGAAACGACACGTGATTATTAACGAGAGACACCCCTTCTAGCATACTTTGATTTTTCCAACCTGCTAACGATCATTTATGATTTAGAATTCCGGGAAATTAATAGAATGATTTGTTTTCGATGTCGTTACATGATAATAGGGGCTGAACTGGAGATGAAACTTTTCCAAACCCCAATATGGTTGTTCCCGTGTGTAGAATTAATTTGTATCTGTATGAAATCGATAGCGATGTGCCCCGTGCGGATATACAATGAAAAATTACACCAGTTTTTTTTTTAATTAATTGCTTCAATATCATTTTCGAATTGCTGGGATTCATTAAAATTATACCCCCTTGATAATTGATGCCTGCCCATACGGGCGGCTTAATTATCAAACTGGAATTAAATTTCCACCAATAAAAAAATTTCCATGCATTTTATCCGTTTTCTTTAATTTTCGTGAATAGATTTATAATTAACAAATTTAGGACTAACGTTTCTAATAGCTTAAACCGTTAATTGTTTATGTCCATCCTCCCCAAATAATTAACTTTACAAAGTTAGCCCTAAACGTGGCTCTAATTACATTTAGTCTAGGGGTTTCTTGATCTTCCCTTCCCCTTTATATCGATAAATTAGCCATAATTTCTTCATTAAGAGACAAATTGAACTTCAGATCTTTTGATGTCACTATTACACATTTAAAATTATATAAATAACAAAAGCAATTCATTTTAAATTAAATTTATTATATCCGTATCATAATTTTTGTTTAAAGGACTAATAAATGCGACAAAACGCAGGAAAACGCGATGTCTTTTTTAAATTTGCTAACTTCATTGAAGAATACAACCAACTTAGAAAAATTAAATGTCTTGATTCTCTGCAATTAATTTTGCTTCTGTCATTAATGATATATATCTATATATATATATATATATATATATATATGTATATGGAAAAGAGTTTTCTCGGTTATCCCGTGTGTTGTTTTTTAAATTCTTAAAAGAACTTATTTCCCGACGTTTCGGCCCAATCTCACGTGCCATCT
>JAODAH020016527.1:0-53799 GCA_027574865.2 Coproporus ventriculus | reverse complement strand
TTCAATACAAACACCTTTAGTTGCAAATAGATTAGGATGATATAATAATTTAATCAATGCATAGATCGTTTATATTTATTTATCATTCATTTTAAATTCGTTGAGATTGACAGAACAAAAAAATGTTGTCCAGATAATTTGGTAATCACTTAAGATAGTAATGGATGACCCAATAAAAACTCCCATTTAAAAATTCTAAAAGAAGAAATACATCTTTTTTTTACATTCATTCCACCCATACCATGAGAATATGTAAATTGGTCCAATTAGTCCACTAATTATCTCTCAACTGATAATCCTGGATTCCATCCGTTTGAAATATTCTGGTCGAATAACGCGCGCGAAATATTTAATAATGATTTGATTACTTTTGCAAGCGCAGATCTGCGAAACCTTTCCCTTTGTTATTTATTACGTGGATGGAATCCATGCGAGCAAGTTCGCGAACTGCATATTTTCCAAAAGCCAATGGCTTGGAGCTTCATTATGGCTCTAATTACATATCTACCTGCATACCTGTCTGTACCTGTCCGTAATGAGATCAACATTTTGGATTCTCTCCGCAATAAGCAAGAAGGAGTGTTTTATCCTGTTTAGGCGGAGTTTTAATGCACACCTACATTCGGACAACAAAACAATCTTACACAAATAAATTTAATATGTAAGCCTAAAGTAAAATAATGATTTTTACATTTTATGCTGTTGTAAAATCAATTAGTAATTTCAATATGGAAAAAAAAACAGTTGAAAATATGTTTAAGATCTTTGCAAGAACGAACTTTAGAAAAAGAACTGTGCAGTGAGTTCTATTCCACTTTCCGCACATTTTGTATTAATGAAATAGTAGAATTAGTTGATCTTTAATTAAATATGACTTAAACATACACATATTACAAGCAACACACACACACACACAACATAGACATCATCGCGAAAATATCCAAAATTTGTTCAGAAAACTTCAAAAAGTTGAAATCAAATAAAATCTCGAAATCGATTTTTATAAGGATTACAATACTTTCCTTACACTCTAGTGTGCGGAAACTAAAAATTTGTACGATAAAAGATGGCCATCGATAGTCGTAATATCGAAGTATTGCTATTTTTTCCCAGATATCGATATTATTGACTATCGATATTTTATAGCCAAAAACATCGATTATCAAAAATACTTAAACCAGATTCTCACACTAATCGCGTTCTAAAATCTATAGGATCTACAAACATAGACATTTGACGAAAGTAGGGATTTCTAATGGGTTTGCTTTAATAACACTTTCCCATGTACTCTGGAAAACTACAGCAGCCGTGCGCATGCGCAAATGTTCCTGTTCTAATGGCCGTGAACTAGATTGTACTAAATTATTATCGATATTAGTTAATAGATGTTTGATATTTACTTGATGGTTGCGCAAATATTACTTACCTAATTCGTGCAATATAGATGGACATTTCGATATTAGTAAGAATATAATATATTCTTCCTCTATGGTAAGAATCTATACGACATCGATATAATTTCGATATTTTACAACAAATACTAATACGATCATGTATTTGTCGAGACAGTATTGAGTACCTGGGCGCAATTTATTAAGTATATTTTTTTAAATAGTTTCAATATTCGATTAAAATTCGCAATCATCGAATAATACTAGAGATTGGTGTGGAGAATTTTTTAGTTTTTTTTACTACAAAAGATAACAAAAAATTTTCTATCGATAATTTTTTCGACATGATACACATTGCGAATCAATACGATTTATCCTTTTCTTAATTAAATTCCATCGATATAAACTTTAACACTATCGAAGGATATTGCTGTCGATATCGATATCGATATTTACCCATCAATTTATGCTTTTATTAAGCAAAATGTAGGAAGTACGTGATAAAATCTCAGCAATCAAATGTTTCAAATATTTATCAAAGTGTTAAAAAAATGTTAAAAATATCAAATAGCGTTAAAAGAACGCCAAATTATCGATTTTGATTTTTGTCATTTTCTATGGTTTGGTTCAGTTTTTTTTTCGATTTTTTAATTTTTAAAATAAAAGTAAAAATAAAAATAAAAAAATTTATTTAATATCATCTTAACTACAATTTAAATTAACAAATACCAATATTTTTCAAATTTGTCTTTTTACAGCCAAGAAGTTTGACAATTAGAATGACAATGACATTTTATTTTGATGTACTCGAGCATCAAAATTTTCAATTGCAGAATCACAACCTGCCACAGAAAAAAACTAATTGTAATTATCTGAATTATTAAAAATATTAACTTGCATTAATTATAATTTACAATTGTTACAAGTTAATAATACTTCTAATAATTCAGATTATTAAAAATAATTTTTCTGTGTGTCAGATTGCAAATCAAATATTGATCACTAATTATTAAAAATGGTCCCTAAATTGTATTTGTAATGACATATCAAAAATGATGTCATTGCATTACTGTCGAAAGGACATTGATGTAAGAATTTTAATTCTTTCTTTTCCTAATAAATAATGTTCTTTATTCTATCTTCTACAGCTTCAAAAATTGGCAGTCAATCTCCATCCACAAATTTCTTTAGCTTCATGCCAAAATGAAGAAATTTCCATTAATTTTTTGATTGCGCAAGCTCTTACCCTGACCATTTCGTTTGACGCTCAGTTTTCTTAAGATGTAGTTATTATCCTACCATATCCTCACTTTTTGATGAGTGAATTGCTTTCTTTTCAGGTTTTCAGGTTCCCACACACTTGTCTTTAAAGATGTTCAACAATCTGATAATTTCGTGTTATTCCTGGAATTTTCGCCAAATTTGCATTGCAGTTATCCATTACATCTTCGAATTGCAAGCTTTTTCTTAACTTCAAATTTTGAATGCGCAGTATTAAAAATACAAACTGCAGATGGATTTTATGATAGTGTTATGATTGCAAAATTTTCGTTTGGTTTCAGATTTAAAAAAAAATGTTACACTCCTCAGCAAAGCTGTGAGTAGTGTTTGCAGACACGAATTTCGAAATATTCAGACTGACTGATACAAAATGACATAACAAATATTTTCAATTTTTAAACAGCCTTCTCGATATGTTTTTTTTTGTATGAATGAAGACTACTTGATATATTACTTTCAGAAATCAAGACTTTGAAAAAAATATGATATATAGACACCTTTGAAAAAAAATGTGTAGAAAAATAAATAATCGTCGGAAATTTGATTGGTGGTAGTTCAGCTGACCAGATATAATAAACGTCGGTATTAAAGCTGTCCCAAATATAGTCACCAGAAATTTGATTGTTGAAAATTTCATTCTCGGGATTTTAGTTGTTGGGACTATAAATATAAATACTTGGAAATTTGAGTCAGGATTTTAATTGCAGAAAATATAATCGTGGAAAATTTGATTTCTGGGATTTTACTTGTCTGAAATATAATCCACAACTTATAATTAATGTACGACTCAATTCTTTAATTATTTTTTAGTTTTTTTTTTTAATTTTGTTATTTAGAAATAGTCTCTTAGTTTAATTAAGTAAATAAATGCGCAACTGTAAATAAATTATTTATTAACATAACAAAATATAATTTTTATATACAATATATACAATTTAATTTAGTAAATTGATTATCACACGAAATATCCATTTGAATTCAACGTTTCATTTAACATATGGAACAATTTGACCTGATCACTAATTTGCATATGCAAAATATCGCTGTACAGCTTGTCAACATGATTATCAAAGAAGGTCGTCGTATAAATATACGTAAAAGTAGCTGTAATTATAATACAATCCACTCTATCTGTTATACCTCCATGTCCAGGGATAGCATCCCCAAAATCTTTCATTTTGAAAGTCCTTTTAAATCCAGATGCGAAGAATCCACCAAATGGAGCTAGGAAACTTCCAAAAATTGCAAGTACCAAAGCATGGAAAATAAAAGGATACATCCATATATTCATCCCGAAAAATTCGTAACTTGATAATTGGTAAATATCATGAGGGGTGCAATTTTGTATTTTAACCATTGTACCATCGACGTGCTCGTATCGTACGGGACATATAAAATACTCAATTTGACAGAGGAAATGAGCTAAAATACATGTAATAACAATTGTCGAAATTGCGGCCCCAATAAAACCTTCCCAAGTTTTCTTCGGAGAAATTTTGATTAAAGGTGTTTTTCCGTATAATTTTCCAAAAATATACGCCATTATATCATTTATCACTGTAACTAAAATTCCAAGAACGAACCAAACCATTCCTTGGAATAATAATTTCATAACTAAATGTCCTTGTACTATAAAAGTGAAAATAATGATGTGGATCCATGCTAAAAGGGAGAATTGTTTCCTGAAGCTTCCCTTCTTTAATTGAAGTACAAACCAAATTATTCCAAAAAAATAGAAACAAAATGAAATAAATCGTGTATAATTCTTGAAACTGTTGATTAAAGGTATGTCGAAATATTGCAATAAATTTTCAGTTCCAAAATAAAAATTTGCTGTGAAAATGAAGTGAACCGCGATGTATTTTATTTCTGGAATGTCCCCGATGCCATATTTTCTAAATGGTACTGAAATAATTTCGTATGAACATTGAAACATGATGCCATAAACCATAAAAGCTGTTGCTATAGGGCCACCGTAGAGTATTAAGCCAAAGCCTACGAGAAGAATTATGGCAAAAATAGTTCGATCTATTACATTTTTGATAGTTGGTGGTAAAGATTTATGTTTATCTATGAGAGAAGTAAGTAGCGGTTTTGAAAGTGCCGGTGGATATTTTAGTACTTCTTCTTCTTCTTCTTCATGGTTGATTTTTTTCCGTCGGTAAAAATTGGATTTGTTGTCGAAAAATTTTCCCGTTTCTTCCATTACTGTCTGGAAATAAAAAGAAATTGTCAATCGCATATATATTATTTTTATAAAGCCTGATCCACACGTAAAGTTTTCTTGTCAGTTTTACACGTTCATGTCAGATTTGCAAAAAGTAATTAATTGTAAAAATATAAAAATAAAAGTATGTGGTTTGAAAGTGAGGAAAATATAAATTTTATTTTCTTCTTTGTTATTTTAAAATTTTATTGGTCAGTTTATCCAGATCGTATAAGATTGGCGACAAAACGATACGTGTGGACCAGGCTTAATTGAATTGTTTGTATCACTTTTCCGAATAAACTACTGAACGTTTTAGAAAAGTAAGATATCATTACTAAAGTACCTTCTTGCACATGATGCATATTTGAAATTTATTTCGTTAAAAGATAAAGTAAATAATTCTTAAAAAAACATTTACAAGTAGCACCATCTACCAGTTATACCATAAATTATAGTTGGATTCATCATCTACTGTATAGATCTAGAGATTTTAAAAATATCTTTAGGAACATAGAATTTAGAAAATTTTCCGGATTGAATTAATATTTTTATCATAATTAGTTTTAGAAAGATAACAACAAACATTGTTAAAATAAATTTAAAAATTTTTCTAAAGTAAAAAAGAATTGCATGACTGAAAGGAGGATGAGTGAAGATAGATAGGCAACCATACATACTTATTTCTTATATTTGTGTCAATTTAATATAAATACCAGCAAAAAACATCAGGTGTTGCTCGAGTGCAATTCATCATTTCGATCCCGTCGTTGTAAGTTGTCAAATTCGAAATGTAATGATTTTTGACGAATCCTCGACCTCGCTTTACAACCAAATCATCGCTTTAGTAAAGGAGTACTAAATTTTTTGTATGTTAAGTTAATCAATCACACAGTTAAGTTACCGACTTGATTTAGTTATTTTCTTATGACAACTAAATTTAATATTCTTGAAAAAAATTGCTGCTAACCTCTAATTTATTTTTGGCAGTTAAAATGGATTTCAAAATTTTGTTTATTTATAAAAAAGAACAATTAAATTATTGAAATAATTAAATAAAAAGTTAATTTTTTAGAAGAAGTACTTACCAAAACAAATATTTTTGGAATGACAACTAAGCAAAAACGAGGTTTAAAATAAGGTTGGTGATATCTGATATGCAAATTTGACGTTTAAATTGACGCAAATTTATGCGAATAATTTGAAGAACAATAGATGATTTTTGAAGCTTATTTTGCATTAAAATAATTACATAAGGTACAAAGTTTGCTCTAAAAATTTGTATATCTTGTGAATATTTTAAAGATAACAAAAATGTGTATCAATTCCATTGTGAATAATTTGTTTTTCGGTGATTGACTACTTCTTCAATCGCAATTTTTACAATTGGTCTTAATTTGTCTGTTTATATTTTTTCTTTCTTTCTTTATTTTTTCAGTTTTCTAATTTTTTCTTCTTTAATATTTCTTCTAACCATTAAATCTTTTCTTTCTATCTCTCATCTTTCCTGCTTTCATATTTCTGTATCTCTATTTCCTTCTACACTCTTTTATGCCCTTACTCCTTGTGGTTTGTCTTTTCATTCTTCTTCTATTTTTTTATTTACTTCACATTTAGTTGCTTTTTTTCCAAGTATCTTTTTTCTTCTTCTTCATTACACTTCCTTTGATTCCAAAAAAGTCACTTCTACTCTCTGCAGTGAGAAGATTTCATCTCATTTTTATAATTATGTTCTGTTTTTTAGTTTCCTTCATTCTTTTTTTTCTTTCTTTTTTCTAAAATCTTTTATAAATTCTTTTTCCTTTCACATTTCTTGAAATTTTTTTCTCTATCCATCTCATTTTGTACTCCCTATCTCTTTCACATCTGCATTTTCAAGTCAAATTTACTTGCTTTTTAAAATTTGATTAATTATTAAAAATTATTAAATTGGTTTTCGTAGGTAAAAATGGACACTACTAGGGGCAATAGATCAACAATGGAAAAATTCTATGGTAATGAGATAAAATGTGGTGGATTGCAAGGCATATGTGATGTATATTTGGCAGTTGATCAGTATGACGTAAGTACATTTGACAGATGGATATTATCATGTAACCATGTAGCGAATTACATATTTTTATTTTGGCAGGGATGGGGTCAAAATCGTCGCAAATTTGGTCAGGTTTGTTCTGGAGTTGCGTGGGCTGATGTAGGATTCTAGATGCAGAAGGTGAGTAACCATTTTAGTTTTTATCCATCTTGTTTAATTTAGCGCCAGATCATTGAGGTCTATTTTGCCCTGGTTTTTTCTTACATTAAAAAAAAAAATAATAACAGAACTTACTGGTCCCTATGCCATTAATTTCTGGTGTATTATAATAATATCTTCATTAAATATTTAATAAATCGGAGCTCCAATTATACACGTGTCACTTTCACGTCAGCTACGATCGAACCCCCTGCTAACGTCATTAGCATCATCTATTCAGTTATAAATTTACAATCTTCATAGGATGGATCTATTTAGATAACTGGTTAAAAAAATCTTTTGAATAACCAAACAGAATTTTCCACTCTTCTTCCTTATCTTCGTCTTCTATCTCTTCAACATCCTTTCCTTACAAAATATGTAGATCTTCAACTTTGGACTGCTATTGCTTCATTAAATTCTCCTTTACATTGTGTTAATTTTGTTCATTTTTCTTTTCATAAAAATTGTATATTTTTTCATGTTTTAATTTTCAAATTGTTACATAAGTCAAAAAATAGTTTGGTTGTGAATTACTTTTTAAAAATAGATTAATAAAAATCTGAAATCTAGAATAATCTTAGTCAACACGATCTGATTACTCATAATATCAATTAGAATTAGATAAGCTATTAAATTGTCTGGAGATAATGATTAATTGAGAACATAAAGTAAACAAAATTGTAATTGTAAATTAATGGAATTTGTTATTATTATTTTTGCTAAAATAGCAAAGTTTTAGGGGATTACTGATATTTGCTACCTCTATTAACACACTTTCCTATAATATATGTAATTGACATTTGATATAGGGGGAATCAATAAAATTTCTATTAACTAAAAAAAATGAGGTGGTAAGAAGGAGAAATGTTATTTATAGATTTAGTGAAGCGTTAT
The DNA here is from genome assembly GCA_027574865.2 of Coproporus ventriculus. Taxonomy (NCBI): domain Eukaryota; kingdom Metazoa; phylum Arthropoda; class Insecta; order Coleoptera; family Staphylinidae; genus Coproporus; species Coproporus ventriculus. Next base: position 45,794 of record JAODAH020016527.1, on the reverse strand, counting down.
TGTAGTAATAAAAATAATGCATACTCAATTTATAATGTATGTAAAATAAATTAAAACAAAAAGTAAAATCTGTCTGTCTGTCTGTCTGTCTTCTCTCACTCGGTTTGTGTGTCGGTCTGTCTATCTCTCTCCCGTTGTAAATTGTTTCGCGTAATGTGTATTAACGTCATTTTGAAATTTTGACATGGAAAAATTTTATATTTAGTACTTATCTGTTTGTATATTTCTTTACGTGGAACGAATTGGCTAACATACCCTTTTTTCTGATCCAGCAGGTTTCCTCAATTTCGAAATGGATAAAACCATAGAATTTGGAAATACCGGTAGCCTCCAGTATATTCCTCTGGATAAGAATATTTCCGAAAGCCGAAGAAGTATGATACATTGATCTATTGTATATATTCATATTAATGATTTGTATGTGTAGGTTGCCCTCGTCGGATTTGAGGGGTGGTGAATTTTTGTGAAACCACATTTTCATAATCGGCTTTCGTTAACCAAATCGAAATTGAAAGCATCCAGAGCACCTTCTGCATCACTGAGTTGTTGGTGGTTCACATACGCGTACCCAAGCGACCACCTTGGGATAGCGTATCTGCATACACGCAAGGACAGTAACGGGCCGAACTTCGAAAATTTTTCATAAAACATTGCTTCACTTATGTCAAAATCCAAATTCCAAATTATAACGCGGCCAAGTGAAAACACCAACTCATTTCGGGACAGTTTCCAGCGACGAATTTAAAAAAAAAATTTATGTTTGCAAATTTCGACATTACTAAAAATTTAAATGTTTATGGCCCTCGAAAAATTTGTCATTGTATGAATATTCGACAATGACACGAATTACAAATGTGATTTTTAAAATTTTGATATAAGCAATGTTGATTTTTTTGATTTGACATAAAAATTTTTTGTTTCATGAGTAATGGTATTTTTGTAACTTTGACATCTTAAATAAAAATCCATTAAAATTAAAGGCGTTATCATTATTATTATTATTATTTTCGCATTCTGCATTGTAGGGTGTTTGAGCTGTCCTCGAAGACGTAAGATCTGAGTATATTCCTCAGGAACATATTGCACGCTGCAGTTATTACACACCAAACGATCTTCCCCTAGTAGCATATAGACTAATTAAGGTTAGGATTTCCAACCCTTAATCGAGTTTGATTATCTTCAATTTATTAACCATGGTGTACCATTTTTCTTACTAAGCCAAGAGTATTCGACTTGGCAAAGAGCATCAGCCCGTTGAAGATAAGGATACAGAGTTGGGAACCCGAAGGAAAAAAGAAGTGCGGTGCCGCCTTATCGATCTCCTCGTTTCTCTTGTGTGCCAGCCTTCAGACATAGACAAATATCTTACCGTCCACAGTTATGGTTACTTACAGAAGATGCCCAAGGGGGTTTTTGGAGGTGGTCGTAGAGATGCTTTGAATAGTACTCATTGAATCGGAATGTATTGCAAGAGTTATTTTCACTACAGACCTTTATGGCCTGCTAGGTGGCATAGACCTCGGTGGTGTTCACTCGCAGAAGAAGGTAAGGGCCACCAGAAGTGCATGATGTCTTCTTCTGCGCAAAAATTTCTTACTCCGCATTCGGTCTTTGACCTGTTAGTGAAGAAATCTTGATAACCAGGATGCTCATTAAAGAAGGCGACAAAATTGGCCTGAAGGATTTCCAGGTTCACCTCATCCTTCACTTCGAAGATGAAGTTTAATCTGGAGCATTAAAACCGTACCGATCGAGCATCTCTTGAATGCGGACTACTATAGGCCTAGTAATGGTAAGTCTACTTTGACGTTTGTCTCTATGCGAATGACATGTTGTGCAATGGCTTTCACCTTTATCTTCTAGTCAAGAAGGATGCGTTTCCTCCTGAACCTTAGAGGCGATTTTATGACATTATAATACATTAACACCATTTAGACACTATTTAGCCAACAGCAATTTTACTATTTTGATGAAATGCATATCTTCTGAGAAGAAGACTGTTGTATGTTACATACTACAGTATTCATTTAACAGTGCGATATCTAATGCTTGCATTTTGCATTTATCATCTGTACCAAGTTTCTGTCCGCAGCCCTATTAACGTTAGACATGCACTTGAAGACATTATGCGCATTTTTACATCGAACGACTAAGACCAATACCTGAATGAATTTTTTTAACAAATACAACGCCCAGAAGCCGGATTGGTGGTACCTATAGAATTTGAAACTCCTCAAATAAAGATCTGAGGTGTCTGTGCGTTATCCGCAACATGCAGAAATGGACACAAGAGGTTTTTGATTACGAAAAACCTAAAATTTCTGCTTTCTTCTTTTTTGACGATTGCATCTGTAACAGTCTGCAATCGATTGTTTACCAGATTTTAAATGAAGGCTGCTATATCGTTGATCGCAATTAAAATGTACTTAATATAGATCGCTGAGGTACCACGTTCTTCAGAACTACTCATCTCGAAATAATGACCTTATTCAGATTTTGCTATTATAAGAAATGTTTACTCTCAGAAATTTTGATTTTGTACATTTAACATATTGGGAGAGATTGACATTTTTAATCTCATTTTAAGGGAAATCTGTAGACATGTAATTTTTGATGTTTTAACATTTTGTTGTTTTGATATTTTGACATTTCTAACTTTTAATTCTGTCGCGTACCTATAAACAATATACGTACAAATTTTTATAACAATTTCTACGAATTATCAATTAAATTCTGTAGAAAAATTAATTTAATAAGAAAGTTAATTATAAATTAATAATTAACGAATTAATAATGACACACAAAAAATTATACCGAAACCAATTAAATTGTTTACTATTTTAGTGATGAATCATTTCTAACATACAAAATTCGATGATTATTTTCCTCATTGTTTCATACTTAATGTAATCATATTTTATTTACATAACTGAGGACATTATATAAATTATTCCAACCTCGTTTTTATACAGTACTTGGAAATTCCTAGTTAAAAATTGCAACGAAATGTCTCCATTTGATTTTTTGTTTAATAATAAAAAAAAGCAAGCGAATATAAAAATATTCTTTGGCAACAATATAAATGATGCGTAATAAAATTGGTTAAACAGGTTTCAAAAAAATTATTTTAATACAATTATCTATAAGTAAATTATACAAATGCAACTTAATATTCAATATCTTATCATGATGTAGGCATGTTCCCATGTTTATATCTATGATAACACCAATAGATTACATACAGTTTACACATGAGGTATTTTACTTATAACTCATTAAATGATAATTAGGAAAGGATTGATTATATGAATGATATCAAATAAATCTCTAGTCTATTTTTTTTATTTAGTCTAATTCCCTTGATTCGATTAAAAAATTTAGATAAATATGATTAGTGTGTGACGTTCCCCGTGATTTTTAGTTAAATCCCGGGATTTCCCGGGAACTTGGAAATTTTATTCCGATTTGTGTAAACAGACTTAATAAAACTAAAAAAACTGTTTACAGGAAAAATAATTAGTTATAAAAATTTTTAGAAGCTCATGTTTAACTTGTAAATTAAACATCAAATTTCAAAACGTACTGAAGAAGGAAAATGTATTTTTCCGAAACTTTTACGACCAATATGTTGTTATTTATTTAAATATTAAATAAAAAAATCGAAATGATGCGACATAAAGCCGCAGTTGTATTTATTATAATGGAGAATTTTGATAAATATAAAGGCCGCGTAACTAAACAAAGTGTTTACAATAAATGAATGAATCATATTCTAAAAAGTATGATACGTGAGAGAAAAACCGGGCGCGCCACGCCGCAGAAGTTTCAAAATATTCAGCCAGCAGTTCATAATAAATGTCGTGTATCACTAGATATAATAATAATTTTATAACAGTTGGCAATCCTGAAGAACATTGTTAAAACAAAAGTGACAATGTCAAACGTCAAAATTTCCAGTTTTAAAAAGAAAAATGGAAAACTCAGAAAATTTGGAGAGAACAATCGAATAGACTAAGAAATGAAAATATTGAAAATAAGAAAGTCATAAAACAACAAAACGGAGGATAAAGTGGATAAAACAAAAAAAAATGATATTTTACATTTCACATTAGACATTTCCTATTTGATGTGGAAATCATTGGAAGCACACTAATCGATGGGAAATTTATCAAGGAATCGAATGTCGCAAATATTTTTTACAGACTACGACGCATGCATTTTTTTTCAAAATTTCGTAGCCCAAAAACACCTTTCTCGATTTTCGTCAAAATTACACTAAAGATATCTAAAAATCTATATTTTCCGATAGTGATTTGTAAAACTTGGGTTTGTGAGATTTTTCATCGATTTCGAGCGAAAACTGAAAATCATTCAGTTTTTTTTTTGTATTTCTTGCGCTTCTGTGGCCATGCGCAGCAACGTACAAAAAAATCTGAGGTCAAATATTTTTAGAATTTATTCTTATGGACCTTCAACATTTTTTAACACAAAATATATTTTAACAACTTATTAAAAACTAAATAACTTCGAAAGAAAATATTGAATAAAAATTTTTTATTTTTAAATATTTTTTATTATAATTGTTTCCAATCTTGTTGATAGTTGACAGTAATGATAACAAAATTCTGACATCAGATTCTTGATCAGCAACCCCAAAAATTCTCATATACCAAAATTTTATCAGACTATATGGACTTCTAAATCTGGAATACGTAATTGATAGTCTACTGACAGCATGTTGATAGTTTGCTAACAGTTAACAGTCATAATATCACAATTTTGAGATGAAAAGTCATCAGCGAGCCTAAATACCTCATCATACCAACTTTTATCTGGCTACATGGACTTCCCAATCAGTAAGACATATCCGATAGTCTACTGGCAGCTTATTGCCAGCTTGTTGACAGCTAACAGTCATGGTATCCAAATTTTGACATAAGATTCTTGAGTAGTGACCCCAAAAACCCCCTGTAAAAAAACTGTAAACGAGTAACTGTTTGGTGTGGTTTTTGGTCCGACAGCATCATTTCTACGAAAATGAGCAAGAAGAAACCCATTTTGTTTTCATGAAAAATACAAAAAATGAAAATAATAAAATGTCAAAATATATTTGATATTTTGACTTTTTTATCATCTGTTAGGAACCTCCAGAAAATAAGGACTAAATTGTGACTATCTAGTAAATTTGATATTTTTTACATTTTATCATTTTTGACATTCTGCAATTTCAAGACGATATTGATATTTTTCAAGATTTCGATAGTATTTGATAATTTTCGCATTTCGATATTTTTTATAAGTTCGACATTTTGATAATTTTTGTAACATTTGATATTATTTAATAATAACAATAAATAATAGTTGCTTTGATAATTTTTTAATTTTGATATTTTGACAATTCAATTTTGGCATTTTTCAAATTTCTGACATATTTTAATTATTTTTCAAAATTTTGACAGTATCTTCAACTGATTGGTTTTAGAAATGTAATCCACATGCACGCATACACACACATAGAGAGAGTTCAATTTCCTATACGGACTTATCAAATTCGTGAAAATTCTGATAATGATAAGGAAACGAAAGCAAATTGTTTAAAAAGAAACGATAGAAACATTTTGCTAATTAACTGCAGCCTTTTGAAGCGCAGCGATCCAAAAATAGGTACAATATTGATTTTAATAATAATTACGTTGCGTTTGACCATGAAAATCTATTCAACTACATAAATTATAAAAATAAAAATAAAATAAACCCAACCACGTGTTTACTAATGAATTCAATTTAATTAAACGAACCCTACACACCAAACCACCCTTCTGAATACATTAAATAAAAATATATTTACGTGACTTAAAGATTTTTATTTGACAGATGTTAGTGAACGAACAAATGCTAGAAATGTGAGTAAACTCACCTATTTCAAATTGATGGCCATTAAACGTTTTGTTGTGTTTCTGCGCAGAGTTGCGGAAATAATCGAACGAAGATAGCTAATCATGTGCGAGTGAATTTGAATCGTACCTACAATTCAAAAGGTTAAATCTGCACTGACATGAACTCGACAATTTGTCCACTTAACGTCAATAAAATTGAAAATAATACAATAACGTGCCTGACACTGAGTATGTGTGTTAGCTCTATGTAGGTACACGCAATAATGACATTCGTTGTACCACTCCTGTGCAATTGATTACGGCCTTATCAACAATGTTGTGATATAATAACAACTAAATAAAAAAAAATCGTTAAGTACCAACTTTGTTTGAATATGAAGGGTTCCGTACGATTTATATTCCCCAAAATAATATTTTTTTTTATTAATTAATGTATTATGATGCAATACAAAATTAAAAGATTAGCCATTTTTGGATTTTTAAAGAAAAACTTCTTTAGAGGCGGAGGGAGTGAATTTTAAACGAAGTGACGTAGTGTTACGAAATTGCGTCATACAAGTTACGGAAGTTGGTAGCGGAAATGGAAAAATGGCGGAAAATTTTAAATAACTTAAAAATTCTCAAAAAGGCGAAAAAAATTAAAAATTCCCCAGAAACCGAAAAATGGACAAATTCAAAAAATTAAAAAATAAATAAAAAAAAGGGAAAATGTCGAAAGTGAAATGTCTCAAATGTGAAATGTCAAAAATGAAATGTCAAAAGTATAATGTCAAAAGTGTGAATATCAAAAGTGAAATGTCAAATGTAAAAATGCTAAAAGTGTACATGTCAAAAGTGAAATGTCAAATGTGTAAATGTCAAAAGGGTAAATTTCAAAGTGTAAATGTCAAAAGTGTAAACATCAAAAGTGAAAAATAAAAATGACAAAAGTGAAAATATCAAAAATGAAATGTCAAAGGTGAAATGTCAAAAGTGTAAATGTCAAAAGCGAAATGTCAAAAGTGAAAATGTTAAAATTGACGTCAAAAGTGAAAGCTGAGTGATCAAGGTAGCAGTAAATTTAATTCACTACTACCTTGATCACTCGGCTAAGTTAACCGAACGATTCCGCGGGAAATTTGAGATCCAATAGAATAAAAAATAATTTCACAAAAAAATTGAGATAGCCGGTGTTGCCGCTAGAGCGACGAAATCGATAAAATTTTGAAAAATTATAAAAAATCGCAAAAATTGAAAAATTCAGAAAATTTTGGAAAAATCGAAAAATTTTGAAAGAATAGAAAAAATCCGGAAAAATTGGTAAATCATAGAAAAATCGAAAAATTTCGAAAAAAATCGGAAAAACTGAAAAATTTTGAAAAGTCAAACAAAAAAACAAAAAAAAACAAAAAAAACTAAAATTTCAATAAAACAGATTTAAAATGAGAAAATATGAAGCGCAAAGTTCAAAAGAGGAAAAACTAAATATTAAAATGCCCAAAAACATCGAAAAATGAAAAAACAGAAATATTTTCACATTTTCTCATTGATCAAAATAAACTTATGTTATAATAAAATTATAAAAATGTCAAAATTTCAAGATATCGAAATTTGTGAATTCATACTTAGAAATTGTAAAATTGGAAAAATGTAATTTTCGAATATTCAGTTTTCATAAATTTGTAATTTTTGAGTTTTTTGAACTTTTCATGGAAAATTTTACACGGAACCCTAAAAACCGGATATTTGTGCGATATGTACCGACAAGTTATCACAACAATAGAAAATTATTTTCGGTAGAGTGACCTTAACATGGAAAATGAATTCTATTGAAAACAAGGAATGTATATTATAAAATGTAATTACAATAAAACGGCTTATTGAACGGGAAATATTTATTATGAATATGAAAATGGAATGTTAATATTTATTGTTGATGATTTAAGGGGAGATGGAGGTGGGAGGGGAGAGATATGAAAAATAAGCTGATTAAATTTTATTAAGATGGAATTTATATTTTATATTTTGTGCTTGGGATTTTTCTCTGTGGAATTAATTGAACAGTGGGAAATTTCATTCAAGAACGCTATAATTAGCGCGACTTTTATGTGCGTATGTGCGAGAAAGAGAAAGAGAAAAAGAGCGCGCACGAGAGCTACTTTTTAATTAATAAGTGGAGCTACAACCAGTTATACATAAGCGCATTTACGTGTTGCCTAATTTTTAAATTAATTAACTGAGTCGTAGCCGATTTAAATGAATGAACAACTAATAGGATGAAAAGAGAGCTCTTAAAGGGCTCAATACACACTTCGTTATCGTTGTGTTGTAGTTGAAGTTGAAAAGTGTGTGGGTGGATTGACAGACAAAATTACAAGATGAACCATGTTGATGAAATAAAAATCCATATCTTTATTTTTCTAATATTTTTTCTTGATGAAAAAAAAAATGAAAAGTTTCAAAAAATAAAAATAATTTCATAAAATTTGTAAAATTGAAAACATAAGTCATCTTATATCTTCTCCTCCTCTTTTAGGTTTGGCATTACCTTCCATCACGTCCTTCAATAAACAATCTCATATGATTTTGATTTTACCTATTAGCGCTCTTTCCTTCCTCCCACACTCTTCTGAACACTTCTTCATTACGAACCTAGTCAAACCACTAAATGGCTATTAATCTACTACATTTCAAATACTTCTATGGGTCTTTCATCTCTTTTTCCTATCTCCCAAATTTCACATCCATACCCCAAACAAAACATTTCACAATCCTTTTTCTCAGTTTTACACCTAATTCAAAATCTTTCTCTTTCTTTTAAGTTCTCTTTTGCCATTGCAATGCGTACTTTTATATTTCTCCTGCATTTCCAATTCTATGGTTTTTCAGTACCAAGGGACTTACACTTTTCCACTTGCTCCAATTTGCCCCCGTTCACGTGCACGTCCATTTCAGCCGCCTTTCAAATTCTCATGACCTTTGTATTGTTTTTGTTCGTACTTAATCCGAACGTAGATTCCATTTCTTCAAGTTCTTTAAATAGTATCTTCAATTTTTCTGTGCCTTTTGAAGAAAAGATCATGTCATTGACACATCGAATAGATTCTGCGCTTCTTTTTCCTATCCTGGCTCCCTTGTCCCCTTTCTATGCTCCGCTGTCACTACTTAGGCATATTGAACACGTTGGTGATAAACAACAACTTTGTCTCATTCCTTTTCCAATTTCAAACCTTTTAACTTTTAATCTCACTTCTACTTATTGTCTCATATACAAATTACCTATCAGTCTGCTATCTTTCCAATCTAAAGCTTTAGTTTTAAAATATCAAACAGTTTCTTTCACCAAACACCTTGTAGTTCGTAAACCAAGTATTGGTAACTATCAGTATCTTTTCTTTGCATATTTCAATCAGTATTTCTTCTTTTTTATTTCTAACTTTATTCCCACTGGCGTTCCAGTTTCAAAATATTGCGGTATCTTTATCTTTATTCCTCTAAAATGTTTTCTATTTTGCTATATGAGTAAAATTTTTCTACCGAATCTTCTTCATGACTGCTTGTTGGCATATATACTTGTATGATAATCTCCTTATTTTTTGACGATTCTTCTGAAGTTGAACTTCTCTTAATGATTGATGATTTAATTTTTATAATTTATTAAATTATTGAAACCCTTGTAAAGCCGATTATTTTTTTTTATATAATAAAATGAAAAATATATTTTAACTCCGGAGTTAACTTCTATTTATCTGCAGTTTCAATTTTCTTTAAAACAAATGACTTCACACCTGCACTAATCTCAGAATAAAATTAATTCTTTGCAATAAAATTATGTTAATTGTGCAAATAAAGATATCAAAGGTGTGATGGATGTCCAACCCAAGTTATTAATAAATTGACCTTGACCCCCAAGTCCGTATATTAATAACAAACGCCCTCAAAAAGAATGCCGTTTCCCGTCCGAAATAAAAAAAAAGAACGGACTGACGATGAAAAACACCGGCATTCTTCGGACTATTAGTTATAATTTGTTCATCCGTGAGACCCATAGACCTAATTTACCTTAACACATAGTGTGGGGTATAATTATACCCCATACCTCAGGTGCAAGTTTAAACATGCAGGTATTCCTGGACTTAATGGACACTTTTCAAATCACTTTTTTTGCGAGAGAATATTTTGTTATTCTATTGATAAATTTTGATTAAAACAAAAAAAAAAAGAAAATTAAGAAAAAATATTTGAAAATTGAAAATTATGTTAAAAAAAGACATTTTGACTTATTAACATTTCATATTTTGACAATTTATTATTTACTGTATTAAAATATTGATATTTTTATCACATCTTAACATTTATCAATTTAATATTTGACATTTTTCCATTATTTTATTTCGTACTCCGTATACTTTATGTAGTTTTACGCACTAAAAATTATTAATTTCAACCATTCGATTTATTTCAATTTTTTTTAGATGCTTTTCATTACAAGAACTCGTTTTCTTCGAAATTTATGATTACATTTGTATCCGTGCACTTCTACTTCACTATGCGAGTTGAATATCAAATGCGCTATTGTCAATCAGATCGAATCCTCCATTTATATTTTCGTTTTGGTACAAAGGCGATTCGGTAATTATGCAATTTATAAGCCTTCTCACACGTGAAACTTCCACACGAGTAGACACACGACATGCAAATTTTTAACAAAACAAAAAAAAAAGATTTATAAAACGATACAGTTTCGAGAACGAAAATGCACCCTTCCAGTTTGAATAGAGGAGTATGTACAAAGTATCGGATTAAAGCACCTGGATTTTTGGGCAGATGGACACATTAACTTGGGTGGATCACATACAAGGGGAAGATGTTTGTCAACCGCATTTAAGATCAGCTTACAAATATGGTCGAATAAATTCAATGAAATTTTGTTTAGTGCGTGATACTTTTCGATTTCGTGCAAAGCTAAAAGGTATTTTTATGCAAATTACGCGAATTTAAATTTCGTTCTTTCAATTTTTTAGTTTTTTCAATTTTTTGCATCTTCATTATAATCAAAAAATTGTACGAAAACCAAAGAAATTTCAATTTTTTTTATTCAGAGCCTCTTTCTAACGTATACAATCCACCATCCTTACATCCCACTTCCACTCATTGCGAGACGAAAATTAGGAAAAAAAATTCTAGGAAATTTTTTAATTAAAATCGAAGAAATTTCAAATTATCTCTTATTCGACCTTTTTCTATCGCATACAATCACTACTACTACTATTTCTTCGGAGAATTTAATACAAATTTTCCAATTAAATTAAAGATAAAAAATCCAATCTCGACGAGTCTCCAACTCACGACCTTTTGCTTCCCAGGTGTTCCACGCGTGGGACACCTGGGAAGCAGAAAGTCGTGAGTTCGAGACTCGCCGGGATTGGATTTTTTATCTTGAACCTGTAGAAATTCTTCGTCTGATTAAAACGAAAAAAAAAACAGAAAATACGATTTTTAATAAATTATTTTTTGCAATAAAGATCTAGATGGCTATAAGCTTATTGTTGATGTATGCCAACCTATAAAAATAAAATGAATCTTGTAACAATTTTTTTTTAATTTAATAGTTTTCGCCACCGATATTTTTGATATTCTTTTGCATTTTGAAACTTCTCTTTTTAATATTTAACATTCTGACACTTGACAGTTCATATTTCTCACTTTCAATTCGTTTTGACAATGATCTTGTTTTTTTTTTTAATGGTTTGGGTAAAGGATTGTTTTAGTATAAACAAATTCTTGATTGTAAAATGTGTTTAAAAGTTAATTTGTGTTTAATGCGTGCGTCGCGTTTAATTTCAATTCAAAAGTCAAAGAGTTGTCAATAGTGAAAGGCCGGATCGGTTGACGTGCGATGTGTTCCAGTCCTAATGACTATCAAGCCAGTTCGTCTCCTGTCAATCTGCATTGATCCAAGTTTAGTGACAAATTCGCTTTGGTGGACGGACGTATTGCGGGAGATACATCAATGTGTCCGCAACATTTACATACATCAACGGATCTTGATAATCTATCAGGAGATACCGGCATCGTAAGCCCTCGAAGTGATTTGTGCGCTTGAATGCGCCAAAGACAATGTTGAATGCGCAATTCAATTTCCTTATGAATCGGGAATACAAGAAATTCACGGCATCCTCGAACCGCGCGTTCATTTAATTGTTAAATGGATTTTAATTAAATGGTCGGGAGGAGGGACAATGGCATTGAAAAGAAGATCACATAACTCCCGATTGTCCTACATCTTCTTTATAAAGTATTTTGCATGTCGGGGCGCTCGCTGTACATTTTGTACGTCAACTGGCCGCCAGTATTAAATCCTTCTCGCACACAAACCGAAGAAAAGAGAAGAAGAGGAGGCTCCTGTATGTGTATACTATTATTTTAGTTGGGAGATGCTCTGAATTAACCTTGGCAGGAAAATAAAATAGCCGGGTTGTCCTTTTTTTGTATATCGACTGACAGCAAAATGCGACTGTCTCAACCGTCAGCTACCCAAAGGAATTCACAATCACTGAATACTTTGTCTTGTTCCCAGGAACAAAGCGCGCACTAGATGCATGTTGTGCTTACAATACCGAACCGAATTTTTTAACACCCTTAACACTATTTCTAAATTTACTTATCAAATTTTTATCTAACTGTTATCACATATTTAAAATTACATTCGTTCGTTCGATTTGGTATTTTTATCAATCAATGAAAAAATGTCAATTCTTAAGTCTAAAATAATGTCACACTATTCTTGCAAAATTTAAATTCGAGAAAGAAAGTTGCGAAACATTTGGAACGTCGAGATTAATATAAAAATAAATACTCGGAATCTTCAAATAGCATAGATAATAATAACATATTGGAAGAGGGGTTAAGATAGTTAAATTATTATTTATTATAATAGCCATAAATCAAATGAACGAACGCATGAATTGGCCTGCACATTTGATTTATTTCTAACCATTCAGTACTGTCATATAAAGTACCTAATTTATTTTTAATCAATACCAGTCTGTTTATTATTATTTATAAAATCTGTCTAATAAAATATATTTACGACCATCACAACCCTGCACGTATTGTATACATTGCAAAATTCGTGTAAGTACTCTGTTTTCTAAATAAACAAATTAAGTTCGCGTTAAAAGATCTTAAGCGATTTCAATTTATTCATTACCTAGAACTAAAGTCTATATATCAAATTATACGAATTTATTACTAATTGATTATTCATTTTAATTTAATTCTCAATTTGGATTAATGGATTCCAATTAACAAAAGTTAACCTTTGGTGGAGTATTCCTGAGGTTGATCCAAGTATATCATATTCTTCAAGTCTCCTTTGAGAAATACAGGTGTTATATCAAGATAATTAGAGTTAGATCAATTTCTAAATTCTTTTCGGCATCGATTGTAAAAAAGGATCTTAATGTGGCATGCCTCACTACCTGTAAAAAAAATTTGTTGTAGTCTCTTTCTATTTAACTTTGACTACTAATCTCGTATTGTATCTGAATACGTGTTTATTATCGTCTCCTTTTATTTATCCTGAACGGTTTTCTTTCCTTCTTGCAAATCTACCAAGGTCCAAGTTCCATTGAGAATTAAAGCAAATATTTTCCTTTTTTCTTTCATGACTTATCCCATTTCTTTTCTTTAGACAAGTTAGTGCTTTGTTTGCTGAAGAAGAGATGGAATGATAGAAAATGAAAAATTTGGTTGAAGTCCTTCAATTTTAAAATGAATTTTTTTTTCCAAATTTCGAGCAACAATGAGAGGAGGAAAGGTGGAATGATATTGGTTTGACTGTTTTAGAGGTTGAAAGATAGAAAATTAGAAATTTCTTCGTTTTCATCAATTTTTAAATTTTTTGAATTTCGATACGGCCATTTTTGAATCAAAAAATAATTTTAAATTGAAAAAAATTGTTTTATAATTTAAAAAAAATTTATAATTCGTAAACAATTCATTGGAATTATATAAAATTCCTGTAGGATCTTCATGGATGTTCCAGGAAAGTAAAAAAAACTTAATACTTGACGTTTAAAAAAAAATAATGAATAAACCGTTAAAATATTATTATTGTGAATGTAGACAGTAACGCATAATCTTTTGAAAATGTTAATAAATTAAAGTGCCTGAAGAAAGAAAGAAAAAACTGCTTAGTTGTCAAGAGGCGAGTATTCACAGGCAATTATATAAGTGAAATTGCAACAGAACCCAATGATTAACAGTTTGAATACAAGTAAAAGCGAGAGCGCGAGACCAATACGAAACCACAATCTGCTAATGGACGATGGAGTCGGGTGTGGAAGCATCAAAAACTTTGACATTCTTATATGCTTTTAATGCGTGCATCTCTTTTTCCGTGGGAACAATATGCACACACACACACACACAAAGGACGACGTTAGTGTTGCCAAGTCTCGTAGTTTTTCTCGAGTACTTATGATTTCGACTTTAGTATCCGATTTTATGACTTTTTCAAAATCATTGTCTTAATTTGTCGATTTTACGAGTTATACATTGTTATTTTTGTTTTTTTACAACATTTTCTATTCTTTTGTAGTATTTTTTCTTTTTTTGTTTTCTTTTTCACATTTTTTAGTTTTGATATTTGACATTTTATATGGGGCAAGTCAAATGTCAAGAAATTCAAAAGATGCTCAAAAATGTGATAAATTTCAATAAATGTTATTCTTCGTGAAAAAAAAATCTGAAAAAACGTATTTTCAGTAATAATATCACAAGAGCACTTTTGAATGTTCAAAAATACTTTTCCCGATTTTTATGCGAAATTGATATTGCCTAAAAATATTCCGAGCGCTTTGCGAGACGGACATTTTTTTAATGGCAACATCAATTGAGCATAAAAAGAGGGAAAATATAAGAATATACAAAAGTGGTCGCGGGATATTTGTTTTGATTACATCACGAACAATAAAAATTATTTCATTTTGTCAACCTCAAAATATTCTATAAATTATGACATTTCTAGGGGAGAAATGTCAAATACAATTGATGTTGCTGTTGTTGCTATAATACTAGTCTATTTAAACCAATAAGAAAGTGAAACACCAAATTGAATATACATCTCATGTAGCACGTTATTGGTCAATTTGGGAGGTAAGTGAATGTATTTTCATGATATACTGCCGTGATTGGCTTATTTTTCCAAAATTCTTAAATAAGATTGGTTTAAAATGTACGGGGGATATAATCAATGAAATACATGGCATTTTCAAATGATAAAATCTGAGTTTCCATGAAAAATCACATTTTCCATTAAAATCTCATTTACCTTTTAAAAGAAACTTATTTTCTTTGAAGTCTAACTTCTTTTGCGTGTAATTTTTAACCACACATTTTTTTTTAAATCTGGCAACACTGTACCGCACACACACAATAAATTACCTGAGTGCATTTATTGCTTACTCACACACCATCGATATAATTACAATTTTCCATAAGAAATTTTCGATTTCCATGAGTTAGGAAGATTCCACACTCTAGGATCATTAAAAATTTATTGATTATTTCCAATAAATGATGATTTTTATAAGGTTGCCCTGAAGGCAGATTGGGCCTGGGTGCAGTTAATTTACTGTTGCCTGTGTGAGGTCCTACGGACACGGGGGCCGCCCCTCGGACACCTCAAAAGCCAAATCACTGCTATCATTATTATTTAAAGCATTTTTCCACCCCACAGAAAAATAATAATTTCTTCGGTGCATTCCTATTGTGCACAGTTCTTTCCTCTCACCTTCTTCCCCTCGTAATTAAATTAACGCGTTTATTATTAATGGCTGTCGGGATGGAATATAGTCATTTTCAGGTACGGTGCGCGCGCCCATCTCCATAATATCTTACACATTATTATGAAAATAAGTAATAAAGTATGTGTGTATGTGTTGGATGCTTGCTAGCTACAGCCTGCAGGAATGCAATTAAGAGTGTGATAATGATTGTTTTTTATTACGCCATTTTCTTCACAATTAAAATGAAAATTTATAATAACACTTTGTAAATTTTGTCAGTGTGCAGAACTGTCAACACAAGAAACGAAAAAAAAATTAAGTATTCTGCATTCATTTACAGTTTACACATATTTTTATTTTTGACATAAAAAAAAGAAAGAAAATTAAACCGGTAATGCTGAAGAACATTGATAAAGTAAACTACAAAGACTTTATGATAAACTATTTGGTGTCAAACATCAAAATGCCAAGAAATTTAAAAAACATCTAAATCCTAAATGTTAATAATATCAAAATATGTCAAAAAAAAATAGAAAATATTAAAAAAGTCTAAAGGCTAAAAAGAAGGAATATTAAAATGAAAAAAATATCAAAATGTCTAGATATGTAAAATATGTCAAAATAGGTTTTTCAGAAAGCGAAATACTAATGTGTTAGATTCCTGTTTTCGACATTGTGGGAATTACGTGAATGATTCGCGAAACTGTATAAGGGAAATTTCAGATCCTTTTGAAGGTTATGATACGTTCAATAATTACGAGCTCAGTTCGGGCGAAGAGAACTCTTCAAGTTCTGCCGATAATAATGATAGAATAGTTCCACCATCAGTCGTAAGCACTCAACGTTCTCAAAGTAAGTAAAGCTTTGAAAAAAAGAGAACCTAGATTACCATTAGATAATTTTGACGAAGAAGAAAAGAAGACCATGGAAAAAGCAAGTTCGCAAAGAGAAAAGACAATGAGGGAGAGTATCTTAAATTGCTCTGCTAAACGCGCAACTATGTTGCCATCTCTTTGTCCTAACAATATGAATCAGAAATACACAGAAAGAATCAAAGAGCAGAATAGGCGGAAAATTTATAATGACTTTAGGTCTCTTCCAAGCATTATTGTCAAAGTAGTTTCATTGCTCGGTACAATTCACGAAATGCCAAAAAAAGGTGACCACAAGTCCTCCTTCAAGGAGAATAGAAACTAATGAGTATAAATATTAACAGTTTAATTTTTGATATTTGACAAGTCTATAAAATATTAAATGCCAAAAAATATCGAAAAATGCAGTATGTATATCAAAAACTGTCATTCTTCATTAAAAAGAAAAATCGCATATTCCATAAAAAAATTACATTTTCTTTAAAAAAGTGAATTTTCTAGGAGAAATCGCATTTCCTTGAACTTTTGTTTTTTACACGCACATTTTTTCTGTTTATTTACTTTAACATTTTCAAGTTCGCGAAAATTTCATTGACAATTTGAAATATAGCAATTGCAAAAATTGGTTCCATTACTTAATTTTGAAAGAAGAAGAATGCAGTTTAATTTACATACACGGACGGAGGTTATAAATTTTTGTAGAAAAACCAATTTTTCCCATGGCATTCGTCGGCACTTTTGTATAAAGGTAGCTGGTAATGGACAGGTCAGTGATAGTAATGAAGCCATCAAAAAAAGTGGCCTGTAATCATTGGGAAGGCGCGTCAAGGGTGGGCCGAAAATTGAATTATATCCCATCGAATATATCACCAAACCTACACGGAGATTTATCTCGCGCAATCCAACTTTTTTCTTCTTGTTATTTCAGGAAAAGATCGAGAGGGCGCGCGCATACACACACACACAAGAGTGCCAAAACACGGCATCTCTTACCCTGTTATTAAGCCACTCTTGCAACTTAATTGACTGGAAAATACTAGGTTTAAGTTTAATGGACCTTTATAGTGATTCAGTTCGCCTTCAGGTCCACCCGGTTCTTCTCCATTTAAACAGAGCTGTAATTATGTGAAGTAAAAAAAAAAGAATACCGGGCCCCGGGATTTTATTTATTTGTGTATACCTGACTTAGATCTTTATTCATTTACATGGAAATACTCGCGCGCGATCAAATTTATATTCATAAATGCATTACTGGAGTGATCAATCACATCGACCACTAATCGAATGATTGATAACGTTATTAATTCTAATTAAAACTTTTCTTCTTATTAATTGCTTCATTTACTAACAAGGACAAATAAACACTTTAAAATTTCCTTCCTGATTGCACAAATTGATCAATTCAATAAATGTTTTAGCCTTTTTGAAAATTTCTTCAAAGTTGTCATACAGTTTTTTCTTTTCATTTCTTTATAGTTTTACTTAAAATTATTCGTTTTTCAATGGCATTAAATGAAGTAACAAAACGCATTGTAATGAACAAAGAAGTGCTAAATAACTTACGTTATACAAACGACGTGGTACTTTTGATAACCAGTCAAAAAGACGTACAAACAATCATAGATAAGGACATCAGAAAATTGCATGAATTAGGTGAAATTGTATTTAATTATTGAATTTTTTTGTGATTTATAGAAGCAAAATTTGCTTACTTAATATTAATGAATGTCATCAAGTTCAAGTTACCCTTTAAATATTCTTTGTTGGCAACACTTATAAATAGTTAAAAGATTGCTATTTTAAGCAATAAAGAGATCCGCAAACCATGTCGAACCTAATATGCAATTTTATATTTTCCATCGATATTATAAAATGCAATTTCATCCAACACTAAAAATATAAACCTAAAATGAATTGAATATAAAATAAATAATTGTAAAAATGATTTCTATGAAGTCATCAAACTATTTAAAGTTGAACGTTAAGTAAAATAAGCATCACAAATAGTGAAAACTAATAAATTAAGAAGTATCTCATAAATCTAAGAAACGCAACAGTGTGTGAATTGCAATTTCGACCTACTACCAACGCATTAAATAAGAACTTTTAATAATCACCGCAATTCGCTTCCAATACAAACAACATTAATAAATTTGTGTAAACATGAAACTATGAAGTAAGTGCGTAATAATAATATCTAGGACGACGATTGGATTATAAAAACCCGTTGTAACATGTACAAACCTGCAGATTTCAGGTATATACACCCGAAGAAAGTAATTTTCATGTTTTTTTTAATTTAATAAATGTATTTGTTTGTGTGCGTGCATCTGTGTATTTTTCGATATGATACGTGGCGAATCGATACAATTCGATGTATTAAATTAAATTAAATAAGATATCGATATTTCGTATCGATATGTCCATCTTCAGGATACAAACTTTAATTTTACTGATATCGATAGTGCTAAATATCGATATTTATCAATATCGACATTGATCAAACGGCATTACTATCGATATCGATATCGTCATTTATTATTCTATATCCAATCCCTATTAAAATGTGCTGAATTGATTTTTTGTTATTAAGCAGATGCAATAAATTGAATTAGTTCTCATATTTTATCAATTCTAAATTTATTTTGGTGGAATAATATATTTTAATGACCGCACCGGAAATCGAAATGTGAATTATTGGTTGGGTGCACAAATGATAGGTTTAAAAGGTGCATGGAGCTATTCTCAACGGTGCTGAAGGTGGTGTAATAAATAAATGATGACGGTAATTGCGTGGCGTTTGCATTTTAATGTAATGGAAGTGTCTATGGTTATGTCTCTGTTAAAATCCGTGTGATTGAGGGTGGTCCAACACCTTCACTGTTCCTTTTTTTTTCTTCTTCACGTACCAATAAAATTTTATTGTTGCACATTTTATTGCATATTATAATACCGACTTTATTTCGACACCAAATTATCATTTAAAACAACGGATTTCTTCCGGTAATTTTATACCATTAAGAGATTTTTTTCTTAATGAAATCAAGCTGTGAAAATAATCTTGAGTCGTACTTTAAGCTTGTATGATACATTGTCAAATTTTACATAAAATTGACATGAAAATTTTCATAAATTTCTTTCGTCTTTATCATGATGATGTATATATTAAATTTGATCGAAAAATTTTATGAAAAATGTTTTGAAAAAAACAAAATTGAAAAATCTAAAAATCGAAAAATTAAAAAAATAGCGAAATTTAAAAGTTTCGACTGGTTTATTTTTCATTTTTCAATAAAAACTGCGGCGTACTTTCGTGCGATGGGTCGGTTAATATTATTACTATTATTCGAAATAGATAAGTAAATAAGCGCCGGGTAATTTTTCGACTTTCACTGGTAGAAATCCCAACAATCTTTAAAGAAAAAAATTAATTCGGGGAAATATCTGTGATAAAAATATTTTTCGCATGTTGATTTGAGGGTAGACGGGGTCGTAGGTCATATGGGTCATAAAAAGGCAGTTGCGCATGCGGCACTGACTTACAGGTGAGTTGAACACGCGGTGTTGGGCCGGCAGCGTCCCGCAGTCATGGGGCTCGCTTGCGTGCAGTGAGTGTGCGCGCGGACATGCACGCCGTGCTCGTGCCCGTATACCTTCTGCTTATAACCCCCATCACCTCTTCATGGTGGTAAGTCCAAAACATTTTTCCAACCCCCCACCCATTCAATTTAAACACCACAAGAAAACAACACACCCATTCACACATTTTATTTTTTTATTAAAAAAAAAAAAAAAATTCTTTAATCTTATAACACTACATTCTCACATTTAATCCACTCATAAATTTAAATTTGTTTTAATTAGTGCGGACCATCGAATCCAGTTTCTTAATTAAAAATTTCTGTTATACATACATTTTTATTTTTTTAATTTTATTTATTTATTTATTTATTTTATTATTTCGGCCAAATTGATTTAAAAAATTTATAGACCAGTTTATACAAATATTAATTATGCATCATTATGGAGATTAATCTACTCCAATTCGAATCAA
The DNA here is from genome assembly GCA_027574865.2 of Coproporus ventriculus. Classification (NCBI taxonomy): domain Eukaryota; kingdom Metazoa; phylum Arthropoda; class Insecta; order Coleoptera; family Staphylinidae; genus Coproporus; species Coproporus ventriculus. The sequence continues at coordinate 25,198 of JAODAH020016527.1, read as the reverse complement.
TTAAAGAAATCGTATCGTTTTGAATGTAAAGTGGCGCGAGAGGAACTTCCCAACTAATTTAGGATGTCCCATCTGATCTAAACCATAGATAAAACGAGAAGAAGCTTAATTGCACACATTAATCGGTCGCGCGCTTTTTAACTAATTGGACACACAGACACACAAACCCACAATTACCTTTTGTTATATAAAACAAAAAACAAACCATCAAATATTAATTTCGTTTACACATAAAGGGTTTTGTATGATTTATTTAGTTATACTAATTAATATTATCAATTTTTTTTTGTAATTATTAAAAAATATGAAAATTAAAAATCGAACAAGAATTAATAATCATGAAAACATTGTGCACATCAAGAAATATGCTCGAAGAAACTGCTTTTCTTCTTTAATTCTCTTATTGCAAACTTATGTTTAATTTAAATTTTCAATTTTTGTATCATTTCACCTCTTTTCAATACATTCAATCCACGATCGCCGCATCCCTATCCCACTTATTAGAAGACGAAAATTGAAAGAAATTCCAAGATAAATTAAAAGAAATGAACAAAATTGCAATTTTAACATCATTCTAACTTTTCCTGACATATTCAATCCATAATCCTTCTATATTCCCTCTACTAATTATAAGACGAAAATTGGAAAAAGTTTTGAGAATTTTAAAAATAAAATAAAACTTTTTGAGAATTATTATACAATTCAAAAATGGGCGTGCCGATTTTAGCGAAACTTCAGGAATCTTAAGTAATTCTCTTCCTTTTTCTATCCCAAAATTCTGTTGAATTACAGCTTTTTTAACTTTTTTGTTTTTAATTTTCTTCAAAATTTTCGTGCTACCAAACCTTGAAAATGGACGTATCGAATTTTTGAAATTTACAGGATTTATTCCTGGAACATTTAGGAAGATCTGATAGAAATTTCATATAAATTCAATGATTTGTTGAATAGTTATAGATTATTTAAAATCCAAATGAAAATTTAAAAATATGAAGGAATTTTAAAATTTCAAAATTTCTAGAAATGTTAAAAATGTGAAAATATCAAAAAAAAAAGTCAAGAAACGTCCAAAAATATAAAAAATAAGATTGTAATAAATAAACTGTAACTGTTTTAATTTATATTTTTTCATTTTTTAGTTTTTACCCATCGTATAACAGATTTTTCCTTTCATTTTCTTTGGTTTCACTTTTTATTTTATTTTTTTTTTCTTGAATATCTACATCCTAGAATCTAAAATGAAAACCCGTTCCTCTCTGAAGCCCATAAGTTATTCATTTAAGCATTTTTATCATTGATATCCAATTAATACTTTATTACTTACGGTTTTATTATGCTCTGATTAACTATATTTATAGCAGACATTTTACTTCTTGAAGGCCGACTCAAAAAAAAAGAAAAACACATAATCATTCCACATAAATTGCAGATTCGTTTCCCATTGAAAATTCAATTTCTGGTAGTTGGTCTTCTTGACAAATTTAATATTAATCCCTCCTTCCCTTTCTCCATTTATTTCACGCATTAAAAATTTAACCATGTAATAACTTAACAGGATAACTCGAGCAAAAAGTTGTAATAAAGCAATTCAATTATTTCTTTTTCTTCTTCTTTCTCATTTTTAGGGTTTCGTACAAAATTGGAAATCTTTAGTGCATGTCCGTCTGTATGTATCATGTAAAATACGTCCCACCATTTCGACAAATAAATTTTATCAAAATTTTGAAAAGGATAAAAAATAATAATTAAAATTTTTTTAATTTCCAAAATTTAAAATTTTTGGATTTTTTTTAAATTCTTTGGAATTTTTCATATTATTTTCTATTTCATACATTTAAACTTTGAGTTTTCGATTTTTTTTTAATTTTTAAGTTTCTGCTTTTAAAAATTTCCAATTTTTCCAATTAAAATTTTTTATTTTTTAGAAAATCCCAATTTTACAAATTTTTGATTCTCTGCATTTTTAAATTTTTCGAATTTTGAAAATTTAGAGACTCATTTTTCTATTTTTCTAATCAATTTCAAAACAAAAGTTTTTTTTCAGATAGGAATTTAATGTGCATGTTGAAAAATAATTATTTTATGATGAGTTCCTAGTTGGTTTATCAGTCACACACATATTTTTTGATAACATTTAAGATTGTAAGTATGCGTTATAATAAACATTGTAAATCAAATGAAATTGTGGCATTTCTTACAGAATCCTGTTCTTTTGTGTATTTATGTATTTGCTTTTGACACATTAACGGTATGAATACAAATATTTACCTTCCTATAGTTCTCTTATTTTGTTTTTTTTTTGTGGCGATTACGAAATTTAATTTTCAGTTAAATTCCTTAAATGTAACTGAACAAGAATTATATCGAAATAAAATCTATTAACCCAATACTAGCTCAAAAATTTTAGAACTGAAAAAATAATAGAATTTATGTAAAATTGAGCCATAAAAATAAAAAAAATTGAAAAATCGAAAAGAATTCACAAACTTGATATTTGACTATTGATCTTTTATCAATTAACTTTTGGGATTTGATATTTTCAGGTTCACTAGTTGATGTTTTGGCATTTAATATCTGGAATTTTGACGTTTTGCAATGAAATTTTTTTTTGAATCGTGCTGGTTAATTTTGAAAATAGAAGAAGAAGAAAATGTTTTCATTATTTCATTCGAACGTAAAACTGTTTTTGAATTTATTAAATTATGTACGTTAAGCGCGCACATTTTACCAGACCATTTAGCATCTAAGCTGTATATTATATTTTCTAATTTACTCTTTAAATAATCATTCAAGTTAAGTGTACCTCTATAACAGCTGTTAACTAACATACTAGTGCTAAATCTAGCTAATTTACAACTGTGTTTGAGCTCGTGCGTTCCAATGCATTCACACTTTGATTTTTTTTTTTTTTTTTAGAAAAAGAAAAGAAAAAAATCTGTCAAAATTATAAAAATGTACTAAATGTGTCAAATGTTAATTAGTCAAAAATTGCAAATTCGATTAGATAAAAAAATGAAAACCTTAAACTGTTGAAATATTCAATTTCAAAGTCTCCAAAATTAAGACTTATGTCTGTCGAAATGTCAAAAGTTCGATTTCAACATATCAGAATTCTAAAATGTTTTTATGTAGCGCATTACAAAATACCAAATGTCAATATTACAAAAGCTAAAATGTCAAAATAACAAATATTAAAACGACAAAATGTCGAAATATTAAATGTTCAAAATGACAGATGTCATGAACTATGAAATATTTGTATAGATTAGTCGAAATTTTTCTTTTAATATTTTTCAAACTTTCTTTTATTTATTTTTCACATTTGATTTCCTCCATTGATATTTACAACTATTTGTTTGTCATAAAAGTTAAAATTCTTAAGGATAATTACCAACAATTTTTTAATATTAAAAAAAAGTTTTGACGAATAGCAAATCTTGAACTGCGTATATATATTCCATCTTATTGGATGTGGCAATTAAAATTAATTGGTGACATTTACAACAATTTTATGTTCAGATGAAAAACGCACGTAGTTACCTAAAGGTTATCCATCGGTTTGTACAGTTGGCACCTGGTTCTAAGCGCATTCTACATAAATCTTGTTTCTGTCAAAACTGTTAACATATTGCTAGTTGCTATGTTTCATTATAGAAACGCGCAAGAGTGTAACACACCGAAAAGAAAAAGATAAAAAAAAATATTGAAGATTACTACTCCGAGTTTTCTGATGAGACAATGACAGAATGAATTTAATTGGACTGATCGCCTGTAATTAGCGGCCTGTGTTGATGTAACCCGACGTTAATTGCGGAATGCACGCACGCTACTGATAATGCGATTAATAATAGTACGGAATTGCGATTTTTCATCTTCTTGGAATTCAAAATTGATATTTGTTCATTATTATTATAATTATTATCAGTATTAAAACAGTTGAAAGTGCTCACAAGCATAACCAAAACGAAAATTGAGAATCAGAAGTAAAATTTTTGAAAGTAAAGGGAGTACAAAACAATGTATCAACTATCAAACATCAAAATTTTTAAAATGAAAAATGTTCAAAATATAAGAAAATATTAAAAATATTGACAAAATATATAAATATCAAAAAATTGTCTAAAAATTTAAAAAATGTCAGAATGCCAAAAAGTGTAAAAATGTCAAAAATGGTGTAAAGTTAAGAAATATCAAAATGATAAAAAAATGTCAAAAAATTAAATAATTCTTAAAAATTTCATTACCAAATTCATTTAAAAAAATATCCAATTGGGAAAAATTTAAAATTCCAAAATATCAAGAAAATGAAAACTTGAAGATGAAGATTTCAAATAATTGGAAAATCTACATTCTTAGTTAAATATTTTTAAATATCTATATACTTGGCATTTCCACACACGTACAAATACACCCATACAGGTAAACACATTTAGATTTTTCTTATTCGATTTTTTTTGCAAATTCATGGAAACTTCAAATATTAAAAGTTCCATTGGTTTAATAGTAACCAGAAATTGTAATTTTATGATAATGAGAATGAACAAATTATAAATGTTGTTTTCGATCGAAAAACCAGATCCAAAGAAAAATGTATTCCACATTAAAATAAAAAAATTGGCGAAATGTTGCATTACACTCCCAACGCAACTAAGTTCTAAATCTGTCCTTAATGAGGCCATCAACATATCATAGCGGATGGGCATTAAAATGTAATGTTTAATAAACTACACTTCAAGTCGGTCTGCTAATACTTATATCGCACCATCTCAACTTTCCCCCACACACACTCACACACACACACACGAAAAAATAAACTCAAAACGCACAACATACATTGACAGTTCATCAACTTTCACACTCATGGATTACATTTAGAATTGTATTGTTTACACAACTCTTTACGAATCTCTTCAACATATGGATTTAAAAGATGATCAGAGATATAAAAATAAAGAAACAGTAATAAATAAAAATAATCATTAAATATATTTCGATTTCAAACGATCTAGCGGTTAAATCGGTATTCACCACAAACATTGAAGCGAGTTTGGTTTAATTTGGGGTGCATTCCATATAAGGATATTTTCGATCATATGTAGTCATATGAGAAAATCAATCAAAATTCGACCACGAAACTCACAAACAAAAGATGTGTAGGCGCTGTCGTCTGTTGTTTATCCGCGATTTTTTAAAATTTAGATGTATCAGACTGGCAAACGTTTTAAAAATTTGAAAATTTAGAAATTCATAACCAAATTTCATGTTTTCGTTACTATTGAAAGGTTTCAAATAAATTTGCGGAATCTCGGAATGCAAAAAGTGTTGTCGGGGGCACGAACATTGAGATTGTTAACTGGAACGGAAATTTTTAAAAATTATTTTACCAAATAACAATAATTGATGTTGATTTTTTAATTATTCGATTTGCGAAAATTTCAATTTTAGAGTATTCATTTTCTTGGTATTTTGGATTTCTAAATTTTTATTTTCTTTCCATTTTTGAAATATCTTCATATTTTTGACATATTTGACGTGATGACACTTGAAATTTTTTCTCTCTTTATCTGTTTCATTTCAAACTCGTTTTGGTAATTCCTGACTGGTTCATATTTCATCTTCATTATTTATTTGACAAACCAATAAATGATGGAGCGAATTTTAAAAAATTTTACCCTTCGGCCACCATTTTCGATAAGTATTTTAAACAAATGGAAAAATATGACAAAGAAACTTCCCCCGTAATTTCTCGATATATTTCCCGAATCTACAGTCAGAATTTAAAAATATTGAAAGATAAAGGAGTCCACACACGCATACATACATACATACATGTGCATACATACGCACAAGAACACATACATGTATTTAGTTTTCATATGTTATAGGAACTTTTGAAGTGTTTCCTTGAAAATTTTTCTTTGTTTTTATATGTAGAGAGTGAGTTTGTTCGGCCAATAAAACTTGACCTGTTGGCCTTATCGATATCGAAACCTCTTGCAGAGGTGTGAGAAAATGATATCCGATATTCTCACCAATGAATGGTGGAGCTGTACAGCCCTGCCCAAGTATACGACCATTGGTCACTCACAACCTACTATCATTAAAGTCCCATATGAACTCTATCCAGGTCGATTTTTAACTTTTTTTTTAAATAAATATTTAATGAGGGACAATAAGCAAACCGAGACTAATTCATAAAACATGTTCTTTTTTTAAGTTTTAAATATTAGTCAAACTACAACAAAAGAAACACGCATTATCCTAAAAAAAAAAAAGATTTAATCATGAAACCTGTTTTTATTCAAAACTATTTGTTACCTACATTTCGAAAGAAGGTTTATAAAAGTGTTAAATCAAAATTTAACTTTACACTCTAATTAGGTGTAATTATCTGCATTTTAATGTTAGCTTGAAAAGGGAATAAATAAAAAAAGGAGTGCGAAAAATGCTTGTTATAACACGCAATTGTTTAAATATTCTTAAGCAATATTTTAATAGAGAAAGTGGCTCAAAAATATTTCCAAAACGAATTTACAAAAAGTATGCGACAGAAATAGAAAAAATGTAAAAGTATTAAATTTTGAACTTCTTTACTTTTTTATTGTTACAGGGCAACTGGTAGCCAATTGGTTATGGACCCACAACAAATTTGCAAAAGGCGTAAGCATTTAAAGGGAAAAATGCAAGATATTTGTAGAAACGAACAAGAACTGATAAAGCAAATATCTAAAGGTATTCGCTTAGGTCAAGAAGAGTGTCAACATCAATTTAGGCATCGACGTTGGAATTGTACAACGGCTAAAAGAAGTATGAAGAAAGTGCTCCTAAAAGGTAAGTACAATTTCCAACTTGAAAATCTAAAAAGCAATTTTCAGAAAACAATCATTTTTAGCATTTAAATTTTTAGACAACATTACTATTCATATTACTTTTAACTGATAATGTCAAAATTAAATGTCAAATGATTTTGATTTGTGATTTTTGATATTGCAGAAGTTCCATAGTAGAAGTGACACGTATGTGTCTTTCACGAAATAAAAATTGTGCTCCAATTTATTTAATCTAATTATTAAAAATTGCTAAAATGAAAAAAAAAATAAAAATAAATGAAAATGATGAGAATTATATAAAAATGACAAAATCAGTTAAAATAAATCAAAACTCTAAAAAGCGGCAATAATCGCTGAAAATAAGGAATCGCGGAAAATAATAAAAATAGGCAAGGATCACTAAAATTGTCAAAATTTTTTATAATGACGAATATCCAATAAAATGAATAATATCGTTGAAAATTACGAAAAGCATCAAAATGAAAAAGTTCTCGAAATTGACGAAACTTGTAAAAAACTCATAAGCTCTTAAAAAAAAATGGAAATGTTTTCTTAGAAATGTTGAACTTGGTAAGAAAACTGATTTTATTTGATAGTTTGAAAATCTTTTTTCTATATTGGCGACATTCGCAAGGAACCAGTGCAGTTTTTGAAGATGTGGAAACTGTATTCACTCCTCAACATATTGCACGATTAGTAGCACGTTGCAGGTATCACTCCTCGGAAGATCTTCCCCAAGGGAATTATGGTTGACGTAAGATTAATGTATCCACCTTTAATTGGATGAGAACCAGACTTTTTCTTCGCATCAGCCCGGCTTTCGACCGTGTGTAGTGTACAGATTGTTTGATTACCTTCACAATTTACTTATCATGCAATTCCACTCTTCTTGACAAACCTCCAGTATTCAACCTCGCGTTTTGTGCAGGGCATCACCTTATTGAACATAAGGAAACAGAGCTGGGAGGCCAGTGGTAGCAAAACATCGCCACCTTCTCCGCTTCCTTTTGCCTCCAATGATTACATGTGCCTGACGTCCAAACAAAAAAGAAGGTCTTATAAGTCCCATGTATGGTTTCTTGTGCAAGATGCACAAGGAGATCTTCGAAATTGGCATAGAGATGCTTTGAATAGCACCCACTGATTAGAATAAATAAAGAATGTATCACAAGAATTAATTTCACCATAGAGTCTCAAGGCCCGCCAGATGGCGTATATTGTGACCGTGCAAACACTGGCAATGTCTTCTTCGACGCACAAGCTCCTACCCCGCGTTTGGTTTATCATCCATCACTGAACACAGTTCGATGGTCAGGATACCCATTGAGGATCGCGAAGAAATTATCCTGAAGAATCTTCCGACTTACCTCGTCCTTTGAAAACCATACCGATCAAGCATTTTCTATCTGGGAACTGCCGTAGGCGAGGTGAAGGTAGACCATGTCCTGCAGTAGCTTTTACCCTTACCGCATAGTCAAGGGTGAAACGTTTCCTGTTGACCCTAAGCAGCAGGATTCCGGCCTCGTAAAATTTACTTAGCGCCGAGCTAACCTGTAAACTCTTGTAGCATATCTGATGCCTGCATTTTGGATCGTTTGCAAGACTTTCAAACAGGATTTACGTGAGACGAGTACACCATCAAGCCGTAATCGATCCTCACTTAAATCAAGGATCTCTACATACTCAGCAACACTTCTCTGACCGCACTACAATTTATTTTTGACATGGACTTTATGATGCTCAGCTCATTTTTACATCGAACGAATAATTCGTCGATATAACAGAAATGGACATCAGAGGTTTGGTTAAAAAAAACCTAAAACCTCTGCTTTCTGCATTTTTGACGATTGCATTTATGGCGATCTGCAGCAGATTGTTAACGGTGACGGCCGTTTTAGCAGACATGAAAATTGTCAGGTCATCAACATACAGGCATTTTCTCAGAAATGGCTCAAACGGCGAGGATGTCCCTAACCTTACTTTGTGTAAGGTGAGGGTTCGACATGGATGCCTGTATGAAATATGGATTTCTCCGCAGGTTTCAAATGTGCAGCTTCTCTAAAATCTATATCTCCACATCTCCAGATCGTATCGTAACTCTTTTCGGGATCTAAAAACACATTACTAAATGTTTTCTAGAAAGAAACGAGTTTTGGATGGCATTTTCTAGATGAACCAACTGATTAACATTAGAATGGCGATTACGAAAGCCTGTTTATCCATAATTAGGTATATTGTTAAATTCAAAAGATTCGTTTACAGAAAGTATGAAGGCCACTTCGTCATTTGGGTTCATCTCGCCGTCTCACTCGTCCCTTCTTTCCGACAAAATTAACTGAATTGAATATGTAATGGATAGTAACTACTCTTTCCTCTCGCATTTTTTCCTTTGCGCTTTTACCGTATTCTTTCCTCTATTTCTTTGGTTATTTCCCATGCTATTAATGATGACGTGACTGCTCTGCATGACATTTAACTGGCGAATAATGGAATCTTTTGATGTAATTGAAGAAAAAGGATTAAACAATAAAAGATATCAGAGTCGTAAAAAATAAATTGAAAAATTAAAGGCGGCGCGATACTAAGCCCGACTAATTTTGCAAACGGGCATGTTTTCCCTTCAAAGTCAAAAAATCTTCTCAAAAGTGAAAGGAAAGAAACCATCCACGAACATTCATCCCTGCCAGCTTCGTAGAATGACAAAATCGAGAAGATTGAAGATTTTATATGGACGGGTAACAAAAGGATTACGCGGCAGGCCAAAAATTGGCAAAACTGCATGCCGTGACAGTCCCGCGAAAAAGGCAGCAGGAAAAGCGGTGGAAGTAAACGACAAGATTGTCGATCACGTCGTGCTTTCTTTCGCGATAAGGATAGAACGGCATGAAAGAACTTCGATAGATGGGCCGCTAATATCAAAATTAAAATCCTTCTCCCCACTTCTCTCACTCTCCCGGTATTTTATCAAATTTTTGATCAGAATTTGTCTAAACTGGATGACCATCACCGAAATCATCATCAAACTGTATATTGATCAATACACTCAATTATGGCAAGGAAATAATAACTATATGCAAAAAAAATTCTTCTTAATATTATTCCACTAAACATCTCTTAATTACCTTTTATTACATTTCTTATTATTTTTTTTATGATTATGATTTAAAATAAAACGCCTTTTAATTCATAAATAAAAGAAGTTACGACCAAGGTGAAACAACTATACAAAGCAATAAATTAAATTGGATTGATCAAAAAGACGAAATGATGCAATTGAAAGATTTATAACGATAAATTAATTAATAATTTATATTTTGGGAATGAGAATAATTAGTTGAAACCATAATGGATGAAGAGATGGGAGCAGGAAGAGGAGGGTTTTGTAGCGTATATATTTTTATATAAAAAAAGTTGAAATATTGAGACGCGCGCGAGCATGCACGCTATCTATCTATCCAGTAGACATTGCAGAGATGAAATTCTCTCAGTAGTTGATAAAAAACTTCGAATTCCATAGTAAGGGCCAATGTTTACAGATTTGGAATTGGACTGATACAGGTATGCGACTGTCAGCAATAAATTCACTGGGACCATTGTCCTCTTTTTAGCCGTCACTGTTCGTGTTTAAGTTTCCTACATTTAAAGATCTTAACATTACCCCATTTTAAACAAAAAAAAGTCAAACAGAGTGAGAGAGAAAATAAATGATTTTACATTAATGCGATTAATTAAATAAAATTTAATTAAAATTTCTCCCTTTCATCTCCGAAACAAACACGCAGAATGTGCTTGTACGTACGTTGTTTCTCTCTTGTTATTTTTTTTTGTTTCACTCGGCCGAGTAAAGTCTTTATACTGGGAAAACGCAACCAAAACATTTTATTGCCCCGCGAGATTGGAATTCGTAATATTCCCGGGCTAATAATACAAAAAAGGGAGGCGGCTCGCGTGAATTTACCAGTTGGGGGGAGAAAATGGTACGAGGTTAAAAAACACTTTGTAATTTTAATTTTGATTCATTCCAAAGCTGGAACAAAATGTGCACTGGGGGCTTTTTTGTGGGAATGCGCGAAATGTTAATTGGCCCATATAATCCGAACCATTCCCACCGTTTCTGAAATGCATTGAAATTTTTTGATTAATCGTAACCACTAACAATTTTCATTTTTTTTTTTCTTACAAACTTGAAATGAAATCTAAATGTCTGAGTGTGAATATGTACATTTTTATCTTTAGATATTTTCAAATTCTAATAGTAGATTTGGAAAGTGCATAGAAAGAAATTGGGGTTGTTTCTTTATCGCATTTTTCTATCTGTTAGGGATCCCCCTGAAAATGGGATCAAAACTAGATTTTTTTTTAAATTACGCGCCATTTTTTTTCTATTTTCTGATAAAGATAAAAAAAATAAAAAGTTTGAGTGAAGATTATATTTTCCGTTATCAAGCTTTTAAAGATACATCAGTTTTGTAGTGATAATTCTATAGTAATGCCAACTTTAAGAAATTAAAGTATCCAAAATCGGAAATTTTGAAGTCAAAAAATGTAAAATTTATAAAATATTCCAAAAAATGTTAAAATATTAGTATGGACATTTTAATTTTCTTTACTAGATTTGAACATTTTTGATATTTTGACTTTTTTGACATACTTGAACATTTTCTGACATTTAGTCATTTAAAATTTAACACAAAGTTCTTGTACTTTACTTTCTTATTCGTTTTGGCAATGCTTCATGGTTTTTTTAAAGAGTATGTGCTGATTTGTTTCCTCTGGAGAAAGCGAGAATATATCTCCAAGATAAGCTCGTACTTTGTACAAGAACCGTTGTAAGGTCGAGATAACTATGCAATGTAACATCATGTTATGCTGAAAGAGCAACAGAAACTTACGTACATGTCAACAATAACAAATAAAACCTTAATATGTAATTACAAAACTAATTTAAGAAAGAACAATCTGTCAGAAAAAATTTCCAAGAAAAATGAAAAGAAAAAAATAGCAAAAATCACGAGAAATCACAAAAACTATTATTAAATAAAAAAAAGCAAAGAAATTATTGACATGTTAATACAAATGGTAAGTTTTCCGTAACAAAATTGATGAAGTTATAAGATTTCGATCTTAATTCTATGCAATTAATGTTTGTGGGAAGAAAGGAAAAATGATAAAATTAAGAAACAAAAAAAAAAAAATATATATATATATATATAATGTGAAGGTGTGTTCTTTATTTAGCAGGTAAATGTGGTATAAATATAAGAAGGTAATAATTTAACTCTTTGTTGGGTGCCTTATCTTAAGTGGTAACAGTTGATTTAAAAGCTTACTGACAAGGAGCCCTCAGGATTATCAATGCGACTTCTTGAAGTCGCTACCTGTGAGAGAGACGAGAGGTCGTAGCGTTTTATCTGAATGTCGCATCTCCCATCCACAATCTTCCTATTAATTTACACCTCTAATTTTATGATTTTATGACGAATTTCGATTTTATTGACATACTAAAATCATCCGGGGGGTATAAACCGGTCCCGATAATTTTTTTTTTATAGTTCCTCGCGCTCTTGCATGTTTTACCTACCGCAAAATGTTTTCAATTTTATTTTTGAAGTAAAATATTTTATGATTTGTGCATGAAAAATAATTACGTAACATTTTGAAATGGTGAATGGTGAAAATGAAAAATTCTAAAATGTTGAACGATCAATAAATAAAATGTCAAAATATCAAATGTTAAATCGCATTTTCCTTGTAAAATCCTAATTTCCTTGAAAAATTACATTTTACGTAAAAAACCGTATTTTCTTTAAAAAATCGCATTTTCCATGAAAAATTTTATTTTCCATAAAAAAAATCATATTTTCCTTATAAAATCACATTTTCCACAAAAATCGCACTTCTTTTTTGGTAAAATCACATTTCCTTGATAAATCGTATTTTCCTTGAAGGTTTATTTCCATTGTCAATTTGTACCAGTACATTTTTATTATTTTTTTATTTTATGTGATGGTTAGTTTTTGTGGGTGATGTGAATTAATGGCCCGAAAAATAAAATCTTAATTAAGGTGAGTGTGTGTGTTTGTGTGTGTGTGTGTGTGTGTGTGTGTGTGTATACATTCGGGGAGAGAAAAAATGTATCTCACGTTTTTTGAAATTTATGTGTACGGTTCAGGTATGAAATACGATCGACCCATCCGAGTGATGGTTTATTATAACAAATATTCACGTGGCTGGGTTTCTAATCTAAAACCAGCGGATACAATTTATTAGCGGTTTATTCTATAAACTTGATATTGCTCCTATCCATTACGAGTATTATATCGTTCAATTATCTTTATTTTGCACACAGTACGCGTGACGATTAATACGATCACTTTATAAGATTCATTAACGTAAATATAAACCATCGAAAAGTGCATGTTTTTCTTTTTAAACACACTTCAGATATTATAAACAATATAAATAAATAAAATGTGCATTTATTAATTTACAGTAGAGTTTTATTTATTTTAACTACGAAATTAAGAGTAATATGTTTATTTATATAAAAACTTCAACGAAATCAAAATGATGTCATCAATTCATATGAAATCCAATCACCATTGACAAATAATTTTTAATTAATTTCACAATTTTCCAATTTTTTCAATTGTCATTTTCATACATAAGTAAAGGTCGTAACGATTAATTACAGGTTTGTCTTTGATATTTCACATTTTGATGTATTTAGACTATGAAAATTGAAAAATCTGAAAATCGAGAAAATGAAAAATCGGAAAATTCGAATATTCAAGAAAATTTATAAAAATCGAAATATCTATTATAAAAATTGGAAAGTTAAGATACTGAAAAAGTGGAAACACATAAAAATTGGACATTTTGAAATTTTGACATTGTTCAACATAAACAATTTTCCGACATATCTTTGAATATTTGCATATTCTTTGCAATTTTAATATTTATTATTTCTTTCCATATTTTTATCGTTTCGTGGCATGACGAAACCTAAATAAGCTCAACTTGATAGTTTATTGCAAATATACAAATTTTTAACAAATGAAGTAATTCAAAAATTTGGATAAAACTTTGAAAATTCGATATTTGTTATGGTAAAGATATCATTTTGTAGACTCTGATTACATTTGCTACTTTTATTTCGACGAATGGGCTAAATATAAATTGAAAATTCTAAAGGTCTCCAGACTTTTTATTTTACATTTTCTCATAAATTAACGAAACTGTTAATAGGTCAACAACTTTCAGAGTTCAGACTTTATTATCAACAATGCTAGCACATAATAAATAATGATGTGGTTACATATATTTATGCGGCTTTGTAGTAAAAAATGAAAGCAAAAAATTAATTGCTTTGAATGCTAACCACAAATGAGAAGCAACATTGTGTTCAAAATATATACAGATTAATTTTTTTGTTACAATATATTATTTATAATTTGTTTAATTTTGTTAATATTGAAATAATGGTCCGAAGACCTAAGAACTGATGATTTTTTTAAGAAAAATGTTGAAAAATTAAAAAATATGAAAAATAGAAAATTAAAAAATAGAAGAAAAGTTTAAAAAATTGAAGATTTAATCATTTATAATTTTATATTGTTATTTAGCCAACATTTGAAAATCACGTACATTTTTTGACGTAATAAAAAAAAATTTTTTTGAAATAGATTAAGACAAATATAGATGAAGAAGGTATGAGGGTAGAATAATAAAATGATGAATAATTTGTACGGATGCAATAATTCCAGTAAATATAGGCAAACACAAGTGTATTCAGAAAGTTGGTCCGGTTAGCACATGTGAAGGATAATATATTAAAATTCCTTTGGAGAAGGTCACCAATCTAGATGTATGTGCATATTACTCAAGTGAACAGGAATGTGGATTTGCAAAAGGGTAGAGGAGATTTTGATCTAATAAATTCCACATCAATATGTAGTAACTTTATATGTTATCTATTCAACTGAGTTTGAGTTTATATAGTAATTGGAAATGTGATTTAGCATGAGCTAGTTGAGTTATGCGCAGAGATATTTATCTTGCAGAGGTGACGCTGAATGACAATTACCACAGTAGGTGGTATCTCTACGGGGATCTATCTCATTGACTCAGAGATATGATCATTCTTTATGCTTTACATAAAAACACCTTTAATTTACTTTAACACACTTATATTAAGACTTCTTGTATGCATGTGTACGCGCGCAGATACAAAAAAAAGAGAATTCAAAAGGTTGAAACAAGAATTAATGAATTATTAACGGCTCGGCTTACAACTGGAATATACATGCTACCTCAAATTAAACTCACTTCATCTTATTCATTACTAGAATATACACTCTCATACTACATACATACAACGATCATTTACATAAACGTCTAAATGGAAATTATACACATAGCAGTACTCGATTTCATATTAAATTCAACTTCTGGATTAAATTATTGTTATTATATTAACCGCCTTACACATAGCTACTTCATATCATTATTTTAATTGAACTTACACCAATTTCTATTTAAATTCATTTACTTTATCTTTAAGGTAACAGAACTATTTATACTTTAACATGATTCTTATTGGAAAGAAAATACCAAAGCGTAATTCCTGAATTTAGGTAACTTTTTCAAAGAACCGAAAGTACTCACAGTAATGAATACAGTATAAATAAAGTAACAACAATACGCATTACTATTATTTAGTAAGAAACGCAGTCGTTTGTAGTACCAAAAGTGAAGATTATTTTTTCCACCACTCGTTACTTGAGGGATTCCGAGCAACGAGTACTCATGTACCGAACAGTTACTTTAACATTTCATTGTTAAGAAGCAGAGAATTGCACATTTTGAGATTTTGAAAATTTTAATATTTTCCATTGAATGATGGAGCAAACCTTTGACTAAAGTCAAGAATACCGACAGTAATTAATCGCCTATTTTAATACATAAGTAATGAGTAAGTTAAGGGTGTTCTCTTAAACACTCATAGAGACTTGTGATGAACTAATACTCATCACTCGCGGCTACAATTAACGATTATTACTACCCGTATTCGTGAATGTGTTTCAAAATACAAAATAGAAAATTTTTGAAAAGCTTTGGTGCGCCACATCAATTTGGCACAAAGCCCATTTAATAATATAACGTACATAATATTGCTAATAATACTAAATATGAAAGAGAAATTGATTAGATCACCAAATAACCAACTTTTCTTAACTGAAAGAAGATCAATATAAAAAATTTAATAAAAGAAAAGAAGAACATGAAATTTTTTAAAACGAGGATGAAAGACAAAAACCCCAAGATATAGAAACCATTGTTTATATATAAATTTAAAGGAAATAAAAATCACCAATGAAAAAATAGAGAGTAGGAAACAATTTCTACACCTTCCTCGAAGACGGAAATCCTCTGATACAGCTGAAACACCGTAAAGCGTTCCGGCTTCTTCTTTTTTTCTTCTTCTCGTCTTCGACAGATTACTTCTTTTTGGGGACAAGGCTTCTCTTGTGCCAGCTTTTGGCGCCAGTTTCGCGTTCTTTGGGTTCGGGACCTTTGGTTTCTTAGTTTTCACCTGAGATTTGAGCGCATTCGGTTTGGGAACTTTTTAGCCTTCGGCTACGCCTTCTTTTCTCCCAGGCCGGCTTTCTTGACCCTTGCAGCATAGGCATATCTCCGCGCTCCTTCAAGTTCTTCATCGCAATTCAGATCATCTCCGAGACGATTGGATCAGCAACTCCAACAAACGTCAAAGATTTCGAGGATTTCTACGAGATGTCGTGTAATAATAAAAGAATACAGGAAGAAGAGGAAGAAGAAAATAAGAAATCATGAACAGTTCTTGCATGTAACATTTTTGCCTTTGATAATAATAAAATTTCTTGAAGCTCAGAAATCTCCGTTCTACAAATGCTAATTTTAGAGAAGTAAATGTTTAAATAAATTTGTGCAACCTAGTACTAATCTGTAGTTCTAACGCAAAACCAGATAAGTCAAAATATACAATATTCAAAGAATCATTTATCTTTTACAAAGAACATATCAGAATTTTCATATTGGTAACTTCTTATTTTGGTGCACATAAGCTTAAAAGCCGTATTAATTCCACTGTAATGTTCACCACAATCTCTATTTTTTTTAAAGATGCAAAAATTTTGACCTAGTACTACAAAATAATGCTTTTCGTAAATCTTCTAAAGTTGTGCTTCTTAAAAAAAAGTTACTTCTGAATATTTATGTATAAGGAAAATTCAGAAATTAACTTGTTAAAAACTAAGGTAATTGAAATAAAATAGATTAAAACTATTAATAAAACATTTGAAATTAGCATAAATATGTTTACAATCCATTTTGCCTTATTCGTACGAAATTATTGAGCTCTTCCTAACCAACTGTTTTAATTTAATTGATAGAAACTTGGATGTTTCAAGTTTAGTTTACATGTAAATTGCTGCAACGTATTAATGCATTTTCTTTATCTCAACTTAATATCCAAACATTGTTATCTTTGTCTTCTCCAGTGAATTCCATCAGTTGAATTTAATTCGGATTTTATGAGGAGATGAAAACAAAATCTTTATTAACACAGGAGGTATCCGAGTCAGCCACCACACAAGCGCACACCTCATTAAATAAACATTTGTGGCTTTACATAAAAATATCTAATTGATTATCGTATAACGATGCGATTTTAATTAAGATCGGCGGAATCGCCCCGACGCTCCTTTTTTTATTGAGAGACATCCGAACATAAAATATCCCCGTTGTAAAAGTTTGTTAATAATTGAGTGCCATTTGCCTACTCGTGTAACGTCTTTTCTGAGAGAGAGGAGCATTCCGTCTGTCAAACCGGTGGCAAATTTATGTTGATGTCCTCTCGCTACAGAGACACACACATACATACATACAATATTATTATTTGTGTTGGATAGTTCCCATGCATTTCTCGATACGGATTCGCGTGGATTGTTAAATCATTTCGAAAGGATTGCTTTACAAGGAATTGGATAATGTTGTAAATTTGAAAACGTGCATTTCAATGCACCACGATACTGTTATTTGTCACTACATAACTATACGCGGAATATTCTTATAGCCTAGATTTATATCTTTAAACAAAACATTTGTTTCATTCAAATATACATTATAAGTATCCAGAATATACTCGTAATGGTTTCTGATAGCTAGTTCAAGGTTTAAGGATGAAAATGATAACAAAGAATTTTTTTGGACAATGTTTCGTATCAAGGCAGTTACACGTTAGACTCGTTAGAAGCAGAAACAAGCCCAGGTAAATGGAACAACCTCCACCTGAGTAATAGGGTTTATGTCCATCAAAATGAGGTACCGCTGAACACGCCGGTTGGTACATCTGAACAGAAGATACTTCATTTGGTTGGGCTAGCCTTTGTGTAAATGCAAATAGAGCATGGCACTCTCGACTCCCGTGAAATGATCGGCGAGTACCACCATCGACATTCTCAGTTCACTTCGATAATAATTGTTATCTTCACAATGGCACGTCGAAGCAGGTACAATAGATCTAAGTTTTTCACTAAGTTTTCGCTTTTACCACATGTCATTTTGAACGGAAGTCCGCCGAGAAAACATTTTGTCTATTGTCCTTTAAAGGTAGAAACAAGCCGAGGCAGAACGAGGCAGACTTTACTTGAGCCTAAATATGAAACTGTAGTGTTGGTTTTCTCTAGTCCCTGTTTTCTTAGGGTCGAAGTTATTGAGTTAAAGTATGTGTTGCCAAATGCTGCTTCTTTAGTTAGGAATGCAGTAAGTCGAATTTCTTTGGTTTCTAAAGAAGCTTCCGCGCTCCTTGTTAATCGGCTAAGAGTGTCCTCTGTTAATTGACCTGATAAGAATGCATGCTGGTTTTGGGACAGTAGATAAGTTATTAATATCCCATGCCTAATATGGTTATCCATGATCTTCTGCATTTTCTTTAGTTCTAATGTCATTAGACTAATGGGTCTGCATGACTTTTGTACGATAATTATCTGATCTACCTGTTTTTGGTATAAAAATTACCCTGAACGGCTCAAATGAGTTTATTGTTCACTTAACCCTGTCCAACGTGATTAACCTCCTGGCAGTCAGCGAATTTTCTTTGGATGCTCTGTTGGTAGTTGCATCAGGTTCCCCGTCAAAATCCCCATACTTCCTAAAATTTGATTTCTTAGTTTCAAGTTCGTTTTGATAATGCTCTTGAGCACTTTCAACTGGATTTATTTGCTATTGATTTAACATTTTCACATTTAATATTTTTACAATTGAAACTGCACTTGTGTAGAGCCGGGTATTTTTAGTAGTTTACATATAAAATAAATATAACGTGCTTAATTAAAATTTCTTTACCTCATTGTGCAATGAACACTTCTAATTTTTGTTGCAGATACCAGAGAAACAGGATTCGTAAACGCAATTACCGCAGCAGGAGTAACATATGTAGTGACACGTGCCTGCTCCATGGGAGATCTCAAGGATTGTTCATGTGATAAAAATATGAAACGTATGAAGAAAAAAACCGATAAAAAAATAAACAACGGTATACCATTTCCAGAAGGTGATTGGGAATGGGGAGGTTGCGGAGATAACATACAATATGGCATAAAAAAATCTAAAGATTTTATGGATACACGATACAAGAAAACAAGTGATATGAAGACGCTGGTCAAATTACATAACCATGCAGCTGGTAGATTGGTAAATTTTTTTTTAATTTTAATTCGTGGGTAATTAACGCACCTTTCTCCTCCTTTGCCCTTTTATGAGAAAGTTTTTTGAAAGGATTTAATTTTTTTATTTCACAGGCCATTAAAAATTATATGAGGACCGAATGTAAATGTCACGGTCTTTCTGGATCTTGCAGTTTGCGTACGTGTTGGAGGAAAATGCCTCCATTCCGAGAAATCGGTAACAGATTAAAAGAGCATTTTGATGGAGCAGCGAAAGTGATACCTGGGAATGATGGTAAAAGTTTCATTCCAGAAGATGAAACTTTGAAACCTCCAAGTAAAGAAAATCTGGTTTATTCAGAAGAATCCCCGAAATTTTGTACGCCGAACAGTACAGTTGGTTCCCTGGGGACACAAGGAAGAACCTGCAATGCGACATCACAAGGTGAAGAAGGGTGCGACATTCTTTGTTGCGGTAGAGGGTACACATCTACTAAAAAGAAAGAAAAGGTCACATGTAAATGCCAATTTCATTGGTGTTGTGAGGTAAAATGTCAAGTGTGTGAAAATGATTTTCATCTGAGCACGTGCTTATAAAAACTTTCAAGTGATACGATCCAAATTATTTGTGATTACCGAAGACGTTTTCATTTTTCAAGACGATGTTCGGTTTTTATATTGTAAATTATTAATTTGTACATATATAAATATATATTTTTTGCAATAATATCACGGATACGCAATGTTTATATACGATTCATAGTATTATTAAATGTTTGTTTTGATTTTATTGTTTACTAATAAAATATAAGTTGTCTACTATTTAAAAAATTTTATATATTACCACTTCTTCATTTTTAAAAATCCATCAACGCAAAAGCGAATCTTAGGAGGTAAGTATGATGATTATTTATGTTTAAAATATTATTGTTACTTAAGTGGAAATAACAAAAATTTTTTATGATCCCAAGGTTAATGTTTGAATCATAATTTTTCATTGTGTAATAAGAATGATTATTAAATATTTTTCTATTTAGAATTTTTTTTTCTGAGCAACAAAAAAATAATTTATGCAATTAACGAGAAATACTAGATCTGAACGAAGATAATTCTTTTAATTATGTGATTGGGTAAATAATTTTTAGATATTTAAATGAAGAATTCAACAAGAAATTTGCGGTAACCATGAATGGTGTAAGGTAAGTAATGAGATTTAAATTCCATATTAGCCTTGAGGAAAATTTTTGATATATTTTTTTTTTCATTTCCAATTTTTGTTATATCCAATAATTCAAGATCAAATATAAAATTTACAACTTTAAATTTATTCTCCCACTTTCGTAAAAATATATCTAAATACTAATGTTTCCAATTTGGCGTTTTTTGTGCTAAATTTAGCGGTTTTTCAAGTATTTTGCCTGATTCTGCCTAACAAAAATTAACTTTTAGCGCTAGCGTTTTTCTTAGCGCCATCTATTATATGTAACATGAAGATGAAATTAAAAAGATTTGAGATAGATGACAAGTAAAAATCTAATTTCGAATTTAAATATAATCAGAATATAAATAAATTTTTAATAATTTATTTTAATGAATAAAAATTTTCCGACAATTCCATATTTTTTGATTTTTCATTTGTGGACTTACTCTTTTCTATTTTGAATTTTTTTCTGAATCAAATTTCATTTGAATTTTTCATTAAAATATCTTTTTTTTTTATATTTCATACGTTTTCGGAATTTCTTGATTTGGAAAATGGTTCATATTTTCTTATATTCTGTTTTTGTTTTACTTATTCTGATTTTTCAGCTCAGAACATTGGACATAAAGTAAGAAAAAACAGGATAGCGGGAAAACAGTTGTAAAATCTACTAATTTTTTTTAATGCCCTGTGCATAAAAGAAAGTTGGAAAATTAGATTATTTTTTCCAATGTTCTTCATTTTCCGATTTTTTTAAGTCTTTTTTGCTCTTTCATTTTTTCCAAATTTTCTGAGTTTCTAAATAAACTTCAAATTCTCTCTATAAAATTTCGAAAACTGTTTTTTCTTCCAATTCTTTCGGGAAATTTTCAAATTTTTCATTTTACATTTCGTAATTTTCCGATTTTTTTAAGTTGTTTTTGCTTTTTTGTTTTTCCAATTTTTCCGAGTTTCTAAATTTCGTGTTCTCTCTTTAAAATTTCTTTGCATTTTCAATCCTCTTTTCCAAATTTTCCGAATTTTTCAAAATTTTCTGAATTTTTTTAAATTATCTGAATTTTTCCAAATTTTTCCGCATTTCTAAATTTTTCATAGTTTTAACAAAACTTCTATAGTCTTCTTGTCTTTTCGAATTTACTTTGCAATTTTTGATTAAAAATTTTCCACTATTCTGGTTTTTAAATTTTGAAAATTTTCCTAATAAATAAAATCAATGGAAAATGAAATGGATGTGAAGGTGGCAACGTTGTTTATGAATTCGGTTACTTTTGAAAAAATAATTTAAGAACGACACAGATAGTCATTTTTGGACATTCTTAATCTGTTGGAATCGTTAGGTTTTATTTTTGACCATTTTCAAAATTCTTAATTGACCTAACTTTTAGGTTCAATTAACTTATGTTGGATAAGAAAATTTGAGTTACTTGACTAAGTCAATATTTTTGGACGTGAGGGCAAAATCTCACAAGTTCAAACTATGGCATTGCATTTGAAACCTTTTAGAATATGAAAACCACCGCTTTTTATCTACTTCTCAGTCTTCAAATTAAAGAAAAACGTTTCTGAAATCAAAATCATCACTTCTTCACTTCTTTTGGTTTTTGTGTGATCTCTAATTTCTTTAGTTTCTTAAAAAGCTTTAAAAAGTTTGCAGATTCCTTTTTCTTGTTTTTTTTTTTCTAAAAACAACAAAAAATGACAGCTATATATAACTGAATCTAATTAATTATTTTGATGATATTACCAAAGATAGATGATCAGGGTTTTGCTAAATCATTACCATTTTTATTTTATTAAAACCTCTGCTAAATACTTGTTTTGGCGTAAAAAAATTATTTTGCTGTCTATTGTAAAGCATTTTGTTTTTTGTTTCTTTGCTTTCTTTTTTTCTTTCACCTACTATGATTTTTACTAGTTTTACCGTGTTAAGTTTTAATAATTTTATAATCTTCACTATTCTGAATATTTTTTTTTATTATCATGATTAAAAGATGTAGGTACTATTTGTGCATTTGATAAATGGTGGCATTGTTTGTTGTTAATTTATTTAAATTTGTGGCCTTTATGATGTTAGGCATTGAGATTTATGGGTTTCCTCCTCGTTTAAATAAATGCAGAAAGTCGCCGATTGCAATAAGCGTTCAGAATAATGGCACAAAAACATAAATTTCATTGAATGGAATCATGAGAAACGTGAGATTAGGATCAGTTATGTAATTGCAACAGATGGTCAATACTTCCTAGGGAATACACATGAAGGCGGCATAAAAACATTGTAATTAATGTTGAGTTAATGTTGTTTGATTGAAACAAGAAACGGAATAAATAACAATTTCATTTTCTCAATAGCAATCAAATGATACTATTATTGTCAAATGTATCTTTTTCTTTATCCAAATAAGTAAAATGACAGATAAATTCGACATAACCTCCAAATTCGAAAATGGTAATTTTTCTAACTGGTGGAATGATATTTCATTCGGAGAATAGATCTGCTAATAATATATTTATAATTTTTAGATATATTAAACAATTTTGAACATTTTTCCAAATTGTTGACATTAGTAGTAGTAGTAGTAGTAGTAGTTTCGAAAATTTTATTCTTCTGAGATTTTAATTTTCATGTATAGACCAAAATCTTACAGCGCATTGCACAATGCTGTCGATCATAAGCAATCTATAAAATATGCCGTGTTTTATAACATGTTTACCGCACGCTTATTAATTTTTTAATCTAAGAGTATAATGTAGCTGTAACAAACGAAATAGTTTGAAATGATATCTCACTTAACAGAAGTGACTTAAGTGTAATGTGATTAACGATTTATGTATTTTATTTCCTTTTAATAAAAAAATTTCAAATTTGATTGATATTTCCATCCGATAATAATTTAAAAATAGAAACGATGCGGATTTTCCATTGCGTAGAAAGAAAATTGTGATTTTTTTTTTGTTTTGAAAAATAGGTTGTTAAATAGCCGTGGGTCTGTGTGGGTGGTGTGAATGTATAATTAAAATAAATAAACAGTGTTAAAATTGAGTGAAACAATTAATCGAATGTCTGGTCTAGCTCAAGTAGTCACTTGTCAGTCAGTTAGTGGTAAACATTGAGTGTGAATGATGCTTTATTTTATACTAAACCAACATTTCATTGGAATTGCATTCGGTGGCGCGCTGTTTACTTTTGAGCGCGCGCGCGTACGCCTCCGTTCAATTGTTTATAAACGGACCGGCCATAATTCGAGGTCGGGATGAAAAACGAAGCGGAAAAACTGATCGGTGCAGAGATACGGGCACAATCTACATAACTCTTGTGCGGCCTGCGACATTTATATTTGTTTATAGTAATTAAAACCGAAATCCTCATTAATATTTATGGTCTTGGTTCAATTGATCGAACTATAAAATATGTAAATATAGTAGCCCGTCGACGTTTTTATTATATTTTAGCGAGTTTATAAAAAAGTTTATGCTACGTAATATGGCGTGCAGGCAATAAACGTGTTGGAGAAATATTGATACGTTGTATTTTGGCCGTTCGCTCCTGATGAAGTTGTGTCCGACCACACAGGCCGCCTCCTGGGGGGCGAAAAGACGAGACATCTTCATGGGGCCGGGTTATAAATTTGTGCGAGTATTAACACGCAATGCGATCATTGATTAACTCGGTAATTTTTAATTGGTTATCGATTTGATTGATAATCCCCTGATTCCCCGTTATTCTTTTTTAGGGTTCCGTTTTAATATAAATGAACCCTAACCAAATCCGCCCCTCTGTCTGTGCCACAGGCAATTTGCGCACTGAATTTTTGTAAACATTTTAGAAAAAAATCAAAATTTTTAAAAATTCCTTTAAAAATTGGTTAATTCGAAAATATCTTGGAAAATTCTTAAATTTTCTTGAAAATATTTTAAATATCAAAGAAATCTTTTACATAACTGAATTATTACAATAACATAAAAGATTTTTCTAAATTTCGAAAATATTCTTAGGAATACTTTTTTAATTGCAATCTAGCAATTTTTCAAGAGTATTTCCAACGAGATATTTTTCACTGAATTTTCTTGAATAATAAAAAAATTAAATAAAAAACTTGATGAAAAATTAAATCAAATAAAAATCATTAAAAAAACATTTAAAAAAATCCAAAAAAATTTTTAAATTTCTTGGGAAATTTCGAAATTTTTTCAAAACTGATATAAAGAAGATTTTCTTGAAAAGTACTTACGTAATAAAATCTTCCAAGCTTTCTGCAAAATTGTTGACACTTGCTAATCTTCTGCCTTCTGCCTTCTGCCTTCTGCCTTCTGCCTTCTGCCTTCTGCCTTCTGCCTTCTGCCTCCTGCCTTCTGCCTTCTGCCTTCTGCCTTCTGCCTTCTGCCTTCTGCCTTCTGCCTTCTGCCTTCTGCCTTCTGCCTTCTGCCTTCTGCCTTCTGCCTTCTGCCTTCTGCCTTCTGCC